>NCVS01000614.1:0-15373 GCA_003055095.1 Goniozus legneri
TCAGTCCACAGCGATGACATAGGCCAGGAGCGCTCCGCAGTCAAAGGGTTAATCATCTAAATTTTCGATAATCGGATAGCGCAAGTGGGTTCCGGAGATTTCAAAAAATTATCACTCATTAGATGCAAATTTAGCTTCGAAACATTTACACCGATACCTATACAAGACGCGTATTACCGAAGCGATATGCGTAATAGTCGTCTCAAGACAAATGATCCCTACGGCGGGCCTACAGTCATTTCGCGTATATCAGTGCTCGGCATCGCGCGATCTACGTACGAGCGAGCGAGTACGAGCCCACTCCCCGCGCGAAATAAGTAGTCCGATAGCCACGGATAAAACTCCTCTTACGCATTTTTCCTTCCGTGTTCCGGTCGCGTCGCGTTCGAATTCTGCATTATTTTTCCGCAATGGAATCAACTCCCTTCCCGTTCACTCGAGGAAGCTCGAAACGTATACGAAATTTCGTTCCTCTGCATCTTGAAAATTCGCAAAATAAAGCACGATACGGAACCCCATTAGGCATAATTGGAACGGATTAACGAGTCGCGACTCCATTTATCAGAGCTGGTAATTGCGAATCCCCCGTTCCCCGTGGCCGTTCACCATCCAAACCCCATCGCACGTCACCGTGTCTTTATACAGCCTGCGGGCGCCGACACCCTTACTCGTTCGCGTTTGCTGATCGCCTGACGTCCCCCAAAAGACGATCCCGTTCGCGTTTACGCTACGTACACCTAGCCCGGTAACTAAAGATAACGAAACGAGCCCTGTCGTCGTCATTGGGGTGGCTGGAAAATTGGATTCGAAAGCTCTACGGATATCAACAGCCTATACGGAGAGGCGAAACAAAAATAAATTCGGTCGTACCTTTTCTGCCTCTCGTTCGCGTACGTTGAATGACAGTTTTTTTCCTCGAGAGACCAATTAGGGAGAGAGTTGGTTTTCGCGGTGCAGTAGCGGATCGTCGACACGAAATTCACGGCATCGGGAACGTATTACGGGCGAACGAGTTGACACGGGTAGCGAACGGGAGGATATTCATTAAAACGATTCGAGTCATGGGAGTCGTGTATTTTTATCTCGCTCCGTCGAGTTACATCTGGGTGGCGCTGGGTGACAACCGCCGTCCGACTTTTAACGAAGGACGCGTATTAAAAGCGCTTCGTATCTTTTCGGGCACCTGCTACTGGTTGCGTGCTATCTCTCTCTCTCTCTCTCTCTCACTCTCTCCCTCTGTTACTCCGCCAACGATCGGCGACATCGCATCGCGATCCGATCCGTCAAAATGTTCGACCGGTCCTCTATCGAGAAGTGAAAGACGATTTCACGATTCTCGAATCGGATATGCGAAGTCATTCATTAAGAACTACAACAACTAGTCGAATCAATCTAATTCATCATCCTTGTCATTCTCTCCCGCTAATATATTCGATCGGGCGAGCGAATTTTCTTGTCTCTTTTCCCGCAATGAGCGAAATAAGTCCGAGTGGCGCGTATTGTGGGTGGCGCACGCAAGGAGTGTACGTAAGAGGAGCGGAAGATTGTACCTGTCGCTAGCCGCGGCTGACGTAGCGCGCTTGGCCAGTCGGGCCGGCGCAAAAGGTTCTCCTGGCTAGTCAGAGCTCGTCGTTCATTAATCTTGATCGGATCAGTCGAGATAGCGGCGAGCTGTTTCGGAAACCCTCTCCCCCCCCCCTCCCCTCCCCTCTTCTCATCAAGTTTCTCCCCTAGAACCTCCACCTCCGCGTTGTCCTGGCCGGGCCAGCCGGCGTCCTCCACCGATCCGATTCTCTTCTTTCCTTCCCCGCATACGTATATGTATACGAATTCCACTTCTTTTCTTCCCTCTCTCAGCCCCGTCTAATCTCTACTGCGTTTCTCACCACGGACCTCTCTCTCTCTCTCTCTCTCTCTCGATCGTTCGCTCAACACTCCCAACTCTTTCCACCCAGTGACCTCATATATGGCTCTCGGGACGTCAGTAGGCAAGAAAAGCCCAACTCGGCAATCTCGCCGTCCTCTCTCCTTCACCCGAACCGAGTCGACTTTAATTCCAGCCGGATTGCCTGCCAATCCCCCTACCTTCCTTGCGCTATCCGGGCTCCTTATAATTCATTAAAATTCTTTTTGTTCCCTGAAAACGTGATGGATCTTGTTTTCAATTTAGTAGATCCCTACGCCAGACGGTCGGACTTGTATATAACGGCGAGCACGAGGGGAAACTATACTCGCGGAATAGCAATGAGACACCCTTCGGTGCTACGGTCAGCGAAACCTCCATTGCCAGTTCATAGTTGTCCTCTTTTTTTGCTACGCGATATAGAACGCGATAAGCGAAGGGAAGTCTCCATGATCTTTGATCCCGGGAGTAACGATAACTGGACCCTGTCCACGTAATCCCGAAATCGTGATCCCTCCTCCCTTCGTCGAATCGTCCGTAGCGAGCATTAGCGCCCTTCACCTAATTAATCCCATAATCCCTTCGGTCCGCGGCAAGTGGACCTCGATACGAGAGGATCTCGCTTTCATCCCCGAGTAATTTTTTTCGAATTGTACTCTCGAACGCCATAATAGATTTTCGACCAAAAAATTCAACAATGAGATCAGAGAAGAATACCGATGAAGAAATTTTTCTTTTTTCGGGCCAAGATCGCGCGCGTAACGTTCGCGCTGGAGTGACATTAATTAATAAGTGACTCTCGAGAGGATGTTCAAGTTCAATAAAAGCCGACGGGTCTCGTGACGCGCAAGGAATCGCCATTTCAAGGTTCTCTTCACAACCGTATACCTTCTTCTATTTTTCTCTTTTTTATTTCATTTGAGGATCAGCGAGAGATCCTTTTATACGCGCCGAGCCGGAGTAACGCGTAACGATTCTTCACGGTTTTACATGTGGTTGAGAAAAAAGAGAAGCGGAAAGGTAGGGAAATTTGTTCAGCCGAAAAACGGAAAATATATCAATTGATCGTCGAATGAGAATGGAGCAATCGGCTCGAAAAAATACAGATGCTAGGCGCAAGTCGATGAGTTGTTTTCGTTAATGGATCGCTTTTGTTGCGAAAAGTTTGTTTTCGGCCGAAATACGATATTCGTAGTTCGTAATGGACGCCATATGTCTCAATTTCAATTTTTTTCCTCTTCGTTAAGAAGGCGCGGGTGGACAGTTCACTAAATTAATGATACGTTCGGTTTTCGTGGAATGGAAAAAATTCACGCTCTACGATATGGAAACGCGTATACACACGCGTGTTCGCTTCTCACGCGTCTTTGTCGTGCCGAGTGCAGGACCCTCTCGAATCCTGGATATACAATTAAGAACGGAGCAGGATACGCCCCGAAAAACTATTTCGGAACGGAGGTGCCCCCGGATTGGATGTCGAGGGGTCCATCCAGTCGTTCGCCAATAGGGCAAAAGAGCCACTCGAACGCCCCGCTGTTTTTCTCCCGTTTTTCTATCCTCTCCTGTCCGTCTCGCGATGCGAGAAACCGACTCTATACGTATCGTGTTTTTTCAGCTGAATTTTACTCGCTTTACGAAAAAAAGGAATTCTTCACCCCTCGCGTAAAAGATCATTAGTCATGAAATTCCTACCACCGAGAAATTGGTAACTGCCTACCTATTATATGAGATTTTAAAATGAGCCGAGAGAGGAATTTTTTTTGGAACCAATAGTAGTTTACAAATCGAGTTGGTTTGTGAGAGGCTCTTAATATGTTTTGGTTATTTTAATAATACGTTTGTAATGATAACGTGGGCTCCGACTGGAACGAGGATGCCCATAGTATCTAAACAAATTTTAAACAAATTTTGACAAGTAGAAGCTTGAATCGCTCCTGATTTGGATGAGTTAGATAATCGATTGAACTATTCTTATCGAGAGTCACGTATATTGATTCGCGCGAAAGCGTCGAACTTATCATTTTTCATCTCGTTAACGCGAGCGCAACGAAACGAGCTTTAAACAAGGTTTGATAGATGCTTAAAACAAACCCTTAATTGAATTCACACTTAGTCACTCCGCTCGCGCTCGAGCTTCTCGTTTCGTTAAAACGGCAAGTCACTCGGCACTGATTTTTTCCGGTTCCTATACGTACATAGACGCACACTAACCGCACAACCCTCGTTTTCGTCTAATTTGCTCCTTCGACGTTCCTTATTGGAACGAGAGAGTTTCAAACGCTCGTTTACACTGGCAATTTCCGAAAATTTCCTCCCGGGACGATGAAAAAATTTCCCAGGTTATATTGGATTTTTTCTCGCTCGAGGCGAATCTCTGGCTTTATTGCGATCTTGCGTATGCAGAATTCTATAAAGCCTTATCGTAGTCGCGGTTGTACCCTCCACAACCCTCCACTCGCACCCCGTCGAGCGTAGCGTTACATTATTCATGTTTAATATCATCAAGTATTTCATACCCCGCGTTCGGACTAAAAGCAGTCGAGCCACCGGTGGCGTCGGCGCCGCTAATATTGCCTGAAGGGATGGACTGACGGACGGACAGGCGCGATAACAACTTCTCGCGCTATAGTTGCGCGAAAGAAACTCGGAGAAGAGGAAAAAAAGTAAAGAAAATCAAAATTTGATTAAAACATAAAAATTAAACGTTTTTCGCCCGGAAACGATTTTTCTCTCGGGCGTGAAAACGTATTTTGCGCTATCGTTTCGTCATTGATTGCTGTAAAATCGTCTAATAACGATTATTTCGGTTTTGTAATACAATTATAATGCTCAATTCTTAAATTGTCACACGAAAGCCAAGATTTTAAAGCTGTAACGAATTTTTTAAAAACAGTTTAAACCGTGAATTGGGCGGGAAGGAAATAAGAAAATGGCGATAAACGAACGAATCTGACCGTGGATCGTCTCGACGTAGCGTCGCCGGTATCGGCGACGGTTGTTCGTGAATGGCCGCCCCCTCAATGCGTTTTGCTACACTCTGACGACGAAATACGTCGGAAATTTCGCCCACACGCGTCCGCCCCCCGTTTTAACATCGTTCGCTGATTTCCGCGGGGAGTATATATATATATATATATATATATATATATATCTATACACTTACACACAGAAAGTCGAATAATGAAATTTCCTCTAACGCGATGTGTGACGTCACAGAGAAAAAGCCCATTTTTCCGTTTTGCCGAACGAGATATTCGACGAAACGTCAGAACGACGCTTTGTTCGCGCATGTTGAGTTATTTGCCGTGTAAAACGTCCAGATCGCGTGATTTATATGATTTCGCGAATGGCTCCGTGTATATACGTACGGAGTCTCTGTCGACAAAATCGTCGTCCCACGGGAGGCCATAATCCGACGCCATATTGGAACGAACGGATAAGAAATCGTAGCTCAATAGGGCCCCTCTATTCTCGAGATAGGGTTGATTATTTGTTTATTCGGATTGCGCACTGAATGGGGAACCAGCGGTGCAACCATTCCCGTATCGTATCGATCGGCCATGAGTGCGCATAATTCGTTTTATGCGCGCGCGGAAAATGCCCCGAAAAGCGCCACAAACGATTCAATTACAGTCGCGATGCGTTCTCGTAAAATCTCGAGCGAATGAATTTGTTTTTGTTAGCGAGTGGTGTGGGGAGATCGATGATAATTCGCGGTAAATTGATATAGCCGTCATAATAACGCGAAGTCGAGATTCGGATCAACGGGAAGCCAGAATCGACAGAATCATAGTCATCGTACTTGGAGCCGGCACTGACTGATTTTCTTCGTCTGAACCTCCTCCACCCGTGCTCAGATGTAATTCTCATCCCGGCAGCGGGCTTCTGCTGCGGACAGGCCGTTTAATGCGTTACGCGAAAAGTCCGAGCTCCCGAGATCGATTTACCAAAAGAAATGAAAATATCGATTTAGCAGGGTTTAGAAGAAAATTAATATTTTCTCCTTTCAATTCTTCTTTCAACTTTACAATACCGTTGGAGTAATAATGCACAGCGATGTTATATCAACGATGTCGCGTGTCCTGTTTCATTGACCCTTACCGAGAGCCATTAAAACCAACAAACGTGAAAAAGTCTCGTGAGCGATAACGATCTGTACACCCAAAATATTTCGACGTTTGTCGCGATTTTTACACTCGAGTAACTGACATCGTTAGTGTCACCCTTCGGGATGCGCAGCACGCTTACGAAATGAATGCTCGGTTTCGCGCGATATATACGGTTTGCCTATATACGAAGGAATATTACACGAATAAGAGAACCACGGATGGAAAAAAACGAAAAAATAGCGAATGAGGCCGTGGAAAATAGAACTAGCTCGATGAAAAGAAACAAAGAGGTTGAGAAGAGAAAGAGAGAGAGAGAGAGAGAGAGAGAGAGAGAGAGAGAGAGAGAGAGAGAGAGAGAGATGGGGAGCAGATCGAAAAACGGCGGAAAGAGGAGGAAAGAAATGAAGAAAGGGAGAAAGGAACGGGGGTAGAGAAAGGAGGGGGAGGAGAGAGTGGTGCATGGTTCTCGGGAGCGATCATTAATCAAGTTCTCGTGTCACGGCTAGTACCGCGCAGCCAGGGGCACCTCGGTGGGGTATAACTTGGTGGAACTGCAACGGGGAGGGAGGAAGAGGGAGGTGAACCGAATGGGGAGAATGGTATAGCAGACTCTGGATGGTCTTCCGATCGCCCGATGCCACCCCCCTCGAACAGGGTGGAATGATGCGCGCGCTAGCTCGCCTCGACGACATCGGGAGACAAACCGATTACCATCGTCATCGCGGTATCTATTCTCGTTCTACTTACTACCGGTATTCGACAAGAACTCCCCGAGTGGGTACGCGGGACTCGACATTACCTATTCGCCTCCCGATAACGAATTTTAGATTGCCGGCGGTGAATGTAGGAGGAAGCAAAAAAGACACTCGATCCGATTAAAAAGTGGACTCGGCGATGAATATTATACCGAGAAATTGCTCCGAGACGCGCCAGGCTCATAATACTTAAAATCTACTCACACAATTTTTCATCCAGCGAATAGTAGCGAAGAAGCGCGAGAAGCCCATCACGTCTTTCCGCTACTGTGAATTCCTCTTTGGCCGCAGGAATGGCTTGCGGGAAACCATCTTTTCCTCTCGTACCCTTGGGCTCTGAAACTGAAACGAAACACGACGATTTCGGTGTGTTGTCCGTAAGTGACGTTTTTTCTGTGTATTTTCTATCCCTTTTAGTCCCTTCCGTAAATGTTTAGTAAAAATACTTCTTAATCTACCGGTGCGAAGTTTGGACCCTAACAGACGCGTGCTCGTGTATTGTATTTCGCTAATTAGCGTGACGTAGGTGCGAGACCCGTAAAAGTTAATCCCTAGGGAATGGAAGGATTCCACCCGTGTCGTCACCTTTCTCCTCGCATTCGAAAAAATGTCCAACATTTTCTCATTTTTACTCGATAGTTTGTTACACGCCTACAGTTTTATATTCGACTGCTGTATTAGGTAAAACTCGACAAATCGAAGTATATTGTAATAATATTGGTTAGAAGGGAAAAACATTGAACGGGGTCGAGAGTAGAATAATTGTTATCGCGGAGAAGGCGCCGGTGTAGGGGATATATGTACAGTATATATAGGAACGCGTGATTTCAGCCACGGCTCCTAATTACTCGGAGATAAATATCACTCGGCGAGTACGCGGCTCTCCTCTTTCTTGCGAATGGCGTGCGTGGCGCTCCTGCAGCGCGCACCCGTAAGTTTCGCAGAGAGGTCGTCAGTCAAAGCCGTCAGCTCGCGGATGCTATCGGGGTAGCACGGTAATCTTTGTATTACAGCTCCCTCTCTCCAAAAGCCTGAAATTATCGAGCAAAAAGGGATTTGTTCGTCTCGCTCCACCAGTTCATGATCCCGAATGCAAATTGCCAGCGAGACCGGCTATCATCCGTTTTTTAATAGCCTCGGTTTAATTTCATAACGTCTGTACTCGGACAAAAATAAATTGATTTCGCAATTTCCTTTTTCTTTTTTTCGAGCTGGTAAATGGCTATCGCCGCGAGAGACGATCACTCAGCGACGGTTCAACAGTTGGCAATGGGAAAAGTAGGCGTTTGGCTCGGCGAATCGAACGAGGGAGATTGCGATTGCGAAAATTATGCGATGATGGACCGAAGAGCATGGGCTGCCTATTCGAGTCGCGAGCGGAAATGAAACACTTTCCCGAGATAATAGTCGGTTAGATTAGAGCCCAGGGAGCCAGGCAGGTATTTTCTTACTCAACGTGTGAGTCTCTGTACGCACACTCCCGACCGTACTTATACCTGTTACGGAGCACGGCACGTAAGATATTGTTCTCCCAATGAAATTAATAGTTGGGTGTAAGCTCCGGCACATAACATTAATCCTCGCAGTATTAGTGACACGTTGAAGAGCCGGGCCCGAAGAGCGAAGGATATAGGAGGGAGAGGGTGGGTGAGAACGCGGACGGATGAAAGAGGACGTTACGAGCTGGATAGAGACAAGGAAAGAGAGAACCGGGAGACACCGAGAGTTACGCGAGAAATTCGTAACTACTAGAATATGGGAACATCGCGAACGGAATGCTTTTTATTTTACGACCATGTTCACATTTATTTTTCACTCGCAAACATTTTTTTTTTCTAAATTATATGACTCTTCAAAAGATCATTGTCTTTCGCATTATCCATACGTGTAATTTGCGATGATAAAAATAAGCAAAGTGACTACGATTCTAAAACGTAATCCAATATAGTATAAGCAGAACGTCATGGGCTACGACAGCTGATGGGGACACGTTGCGCGCGAAACGATCAATAAAATAATACCACGTCGTCCTGGGTGCTACCATGCTATCCGATCATCATGATATGCGCTTTTATGAGTTTAAATGTTTCACGAATATTTAGTTTAAATACATATATTCATGTTGTTTCGATCATTAACATATTCTTTCTCGTTCAATTTGAAAATTTTTTTATTTAATATTTAAACTTTTAATTTAATCACGAAATTACTAGTGTCAAATGTCTTTCATTAAAGCGATTGGTTGAAAATACTCATATGACTCATATTTCGCTTCAACGGTTTACTTTAATTTAAGGACGATGAGAAGTGACTGAAATTTATTATCAGATAAATTGTAATACTGCAATACCCGTTGAGAAAACTCCTAGGGATTTTAGTCTGCTTAAACTGTGGTGTCCTCTGCCGGGTAGGACTTATTTAGTTATATATTTATAGCGGAGTTATCGACTGCTGAGTTTATTGATCGATTTAAAGAGAACATACGTAGCTTTACCTACTGTTGATAATACAACAGCAGTCGATAAAAATGAAACCTACAATGGGGAAATTGAAATAGTCAACGGTCAAACAGAAGTTGCCCCAATAGCCAGTTGCCAGCAGATTGACGTCAATCTATCGACGCAGTTTGTTGTCAATCTGCACCGCAGATTGGTGTCAGATTGGCTCCAAAATATGCAATGCCGAAATTGTTGTCGATCTGCAGCGATTTTCAGACCTTTTTACCGACATCTAACGATAAAAATATTTTAACGCCAACTAGTATCTAACTTTGATACTAAAAGTTGACATCAATCTGAAGGCAGATTGCCTGCAAAATTTTCGCAGTGCAACTTTTGCAGCCAATCTGACGTCAATCTGCGGTGCAGATTGACAACAAACTGCGTCAGTAGTTTGATGTCAATGTGACAGCAAAGTCTGAAAAATCATGTTTTGCAGTCAAACTTGACTGCAGTTTGACAGCATTCTCTGCGTAGCACATTTTGCATTGCAGGCATGGTTATTGGAGTGGACCAGAAAACTTCGAACCTTTATCAATACGCGTGCAAGGAGCGAATTCGAGGGTCGGAACTCTACGCAGTGGGTAACATTGAAAACGAACTTTTAAAGATCTCTAATAGAGGGCGGATCGAGCCAATGCCCATCCTGACAAAAAATTCATTCCGTATTGATTAAATTATATATTCAACCACGGAGAATGACATCCTTTACTGGGCAATAAATTTCGACTTTGATTATCGAATCGATATTAATTTGAAAATGAATATAATAACTCCAATAATAACCAAATAGACGGGATAGATAAATATTGCAACAAATTGGTTCGATAACTTTTATTCACGAAATATTTATTTTTACACAATAAAATCTTAAAATCTAAATAGGCACATTGCAATCTAGAGTCGCGTGGCATGTCATCCGTAAGATACCTGTAGAGACGAGCTTCTGATATTTACAATTCTACAAAAGCCCGGATCTACAGGGTAGATCACGAATGTGCCTAGCGTATGCAAGAGCTCGGATGAAATCCTGTCGATTGGTCCTGAAACACAAATCCCTCGTGCATGACTCATGCGAGTCGGAGGTGAGAGAAAAAAAATATCCCAATGCGGTTCGTTTTATACGTGACGTTGAAATCGTCGATACAACCGGACGTGACCCGGCATGCGTATCCGGAATACCCTCCCGAAGGAAATCACGAGAAGGAAGGAGGGTCTGGTCTTCTCGTGTACTACCTGAGCCGATTGCTCAAACTAAATTCACGATTCGTCATGCGCGTGTGACGATATAAGGAATGAATAAAAAATGAAGGATAATTAACCAAACAAAACTCAACCGAAGCGCTATACGCAGAGGGCCATAAATTGATATCCTCTTTCTCCGTTCTATCGAATAATCGATCTATCGAAAGAGAAACAATTGGTTAACGCTACGCGGATTAAACGAGCACCGATAGCAAAATCGTTAATTAGGTGTAAACACAATCGCAACGGAATCGAGGACGCTCAAAATTGGCATGCGACAAGCGTGACTAGAAAAGAATAGAGAAACTAGTTGAATCCGCCTACGGATGTACCGGACTACATATACATTACGTGTGCATATAACCACGTACATCGTACAACACGTGATTCTCGCTTACATATATACACATACATGTTGCATGTCTCTTTACAGTCAACGAAACTCGTTAAAACACTCGCGCGGAAATTTCAACGCGACACACGCCAAAATTTTTCAATTGCACAAGAGAATAATAGCGCGAGATGAAATATTCATCGGTCATAACCCACAATGATCATTGCCATTTTTCCACCCATAAAAATCAATCTCCGCGCGTTTTCCGTCACCGTTTCACAAATTTGATCGCTGATTCGTGAATCACTCGACGCAGGATAGAAATAGGAGCGCGTCTCTCCTCCGTACGGCAATCGGCGAGGATACCAGTCGCACAGTGGGCGAGATTCGACGAACGAACGGCGAAAAACGCGTCCAAGTTGGGCGGCCAACGCCCCGCGTCTTCGGGAAGAGCGCGAGATATCCTTTTTCGTCCTCCGTCCTGTGTACACAAGGAGGCCGCGACTAGAGCGAAGAGAGGCATATCGTGGAACACGATGGCACGAGAGCGCGCGCGCGCGCGATCTCTCTCCCGTATAAAGCAACGGGGCGAATCCTCGAGTCTCCGCGCAAGGGCGTCTCGCTCGCTCTCTCTCTCTCTCTCTCTCTCTCTCTCGCTCTGCCTCTCTCCCTCGCTCGCCACCGGCCCGGGCGAAAGGGGGCTTTTCCCCGGATTCTGCGATGATTGGACCGCGCTCACCCTCCGGAGGGGGATGCCACCGCACAGTGCCGTACCAATTTATCGAGGTATATGTAGGTCCTTTATACGTACACGCAATTCGTTACAATGTACTGGTATGTTCGATTTACTGAAAAGAGAAAAAAATATAATACGGCTAAAGAATAAAACTTCAATCGGTTAAAAAATTCATGCCACGTAGCGACCGAGTGTACAACCGAACGTGAAAAACTGTCGATTTTAATATGCCGTATACATTTTTACGATTATACGTACGTTGAATTACTATCGAGACGCGTTGTAGAAAATGGGGAAAGAAAGGAAATGATTATGTGCGATCGAGTTGGTTAATTTCGAGCCTAATTGTCGCGTAAAACTTTTATCACGTGCCAGTACGAGCGTGACGCGTGACAACAACAAGAAGAGCGATGAAAAAGAAGAAAATAGAGAACTCGATGAGACACCCCGCCGCGCGGCATCATCCATCACTTATCCCGAGAAATTAGAGCAACAATTCCGCGCCGTCAGCGAACTGTCGTGGCGAATCGAGTTAAAAGTGAGTCGCGCGCGCCACGATTTGACCTTCCGTCTGCGACAAGCAAATCGATATAGATACACCTGGACGTACCGATATAGCTAAATTGAAAATAAAAATCCATATCTTATGACAGGATTTTCTACTATTTGAGATATTTGTCAGCGAAGAAACATTTCGCATTCGCATCCCGTCATCGTAAAACTATAACGATCGATTCTCAGCGTCGAGGACGGTACGACAATAATAAAGTTTGGTCGATTAATCGAGTGAAAAGGAGGTATATGAAAAAGCGATCGCGATAAACTCATCGATACGAAGCCGATGGTGGTGATCGGTCGCGTAGCTCCGCTCCTGAAAAGTGGAGCGCGCGCGCGCGCTCTCGGCCAGTTTCGGGCGTGCTCGGGCGCGGCTTTCGCTCTTCCTCCCTTCCGTCGAGCGTCCCCGCGCGAGAAAGAGGCAAAACGCCCGGGCCACCCTTCGCTCTCGTATCGTCATCTTTTCGCGTTACGCGTCTTAAGGACGAACGCACACACAGAATAGGTCCGTGTGCGTGTACACAAGTACGCATATATACTTGTATACGCACAGGTAGAGGAGAAGGCTATTCCCGTCTGGTCCAGAGACGGCCGCGAAAGCCGGTACGGCCGTCTCTCTCCTATACGCGATGACGTAGCCGACGGAAACTTCTTTCCTCGCTTCTCCGACGTATTGATCGCCGGTTGGTATAGCTACGCTCCTGAAGAGGAGGCTGCTGGAGCGAGATGAAAGGGGTGGTAGTGGGAGACGTGGAAAGCAGATGGAAGAGAGAGGAGGTTGCAGGGGGAGGGGTGGAGGAGGGGTGACTAACAATGAGGAGCCGCGACGAGGGAGGCGTGCGAGTAAATAAGAAGCGGAGGAAGGAGACGAAGAAAAAAGAAAGCGAAGGAGACGAGAGACGAAGTGGCATCGATAAACGGGATCGTCGATCGCCGAGCCTCTCTGAATAAGCCATGAGAATTCGCGTTGGGAGAGCCATCGATTTCGCGCGCGCGTAGGAAGATGGAGCGAATTTCGATTCGCGGTAGATTGGACGCTCCCTCGATTCGAAAAGTCTAATTTGCTAAGAAACGAAATTTCGTATCCACGGCTTCGTTTTATCGCAGTTTCTCTAATAGTTTCCCTTCCCTATCACGTAACTCGGTATACGCGCGTTTTCTTTGGAGCAAAGTTGAACCGAAAAAAATTCAAGAGAGAGATATCGCGTGTAACGCGTCCGATCCGATAAATCGCGAGCGCCATTCGCGAGCCGTCATAACATCGTCCCTCTCGGGCCCTCGTATTTATATATAGATATATTTGTGAGATGTAACGCGTATATAGGTATTGGCGAAGAGGGGACGCGAGACACTCGACTCTAACGCCTGTCGTTCTCTACTCACAGCCAATATGTCTTCCTCGAATTTGGCAACGCCGCAACGACGACGTCGGTGACGGAGGACTCGAGATCCCCAAGCGACTACGTATCGTCCCCTTCAAACTTTCGCCGTGGAAACAATCGCTCCACGGCAAACTAGCTCGGTGAAACGGAAAAGCGAGAAAAGTAAAACTCAACGCCGTATAAAATTACCCGAGAAGCGTTTTCCGCGAAAACACGATGACAAAATATGTACCTCGTACTTTACGACGCGATAGACGCCGATTGTTGAGGCGTTCGCGAGAAGGCACGACGATCGACTGGGTTGGTCTACCCAGCGATCGTCGGAATGTCCAGCGGTAACTCGACGGTGTCCGCGCGGAATATCAATACGGCGATGTCCAGTAGTGGATTTCCTTGGCCTTATACGACACCGCGAGAAATTCAAATCCAATGGGCCGCGGACGTGCGCCGGATGAGGCTTGTGCGCGCAACAAGCGAGCCTAATACGGCTTTCGTTCCACTCGTCGTCCATCGCCCGACGATAAATCGATAATCAATTTTCCGTTATTAAATTTTTCCCAAACCTACTCGTCCACCCGAAATTACGGCTCTCGGACGAACGATGAGGACTAATGTTATCGAGATAAGTCGCCGGAGACAGGCGAGGCGAATCTCTACGTCTTCTCGAAAAATATACCTCCCTAAATTGAATCGGACTATGTAAAGTACCACCTCCCCTCGTCCACTCCTCCCGCGAATCTATGGGATTTCCAATCGCGCCGATAGTCTCCATCGTCGATGAATGCTAATGCGGGTCTAATTAAACCGCGGGACTAATTCCGCGTTACACCGTTAATACGTTATGCATCGCGACGTATCGATCCTGGGTAAAGGGCCCTGGGATGGTAGTACAGTTCGACGTTTAATCGGTTTCTCTATCTCCCTCCCCCTCTTTCTACTCGTTTCCGCGTCGAGTTAGTCGCGCTAAGCGGAATCGTAAATCACGAGCGAGAGCGCGAAAGAAACGACGCGGGCGAGAGCAAGAGCAGCCGGAATCCGACATTCGGCCGACGGGGATCGCTTGTCGTCGCGGTCCGAGGATTCCTCCTGCCAAGCTCCCTCCTCTCGACCCCGTCGCTATACGTATACGTAGACGTTGACGCAGCTCCCGCGGGGCATTTTTGCGGATCGGAAGTCCACACGAGCGACCTCCCCCCACGATACACCCTCTCTTCCCTCCCCTATAACGCACTTTTTTTCGTACGCGATCCAACGGGAATTCTTATCGACCTGAATTTCGATGAACTATAATTCGAGCGGTGAAATCATAACTACAAGCAACACACGAGAATTGTTTGATAACCTCGTCAACTCCGATGAAGCGAGAAGAACGGGATCATTTGTCAACGAGCAAAGTGGAGCACTATATCACGAGATGATCCATCGCTAGCTAGCGGTATTCCCGCGACGGCGAAATATCCGATCGATAAATTCCGCGCCCACTCGTCGCGAAAAAGTAACGCGGTATTTTTTTTTTTTTTTTCTCGAAATTACACAAGCTGTTTACGGTAAACTCGGTCCACGGTTTAATAAAGGCGATTTACACCGCGGAGCGAGGGGCGGGAGAGCGGTGTAGCGCGCGGGCACGCGGTTTTAATTAAAAAAGTACGTTTCAACAACGACGTCGACGAGATAGTCGTGAAGAGGCGGCATGGGATGGCGTAGAAACGTCAGCTCGGTGGGAATATGAAATACATAGGGGTATGTGTGTGAGTAACGCGCGCGGCGAGCGTATATCTATAGGCGGAGACGAGGGGTTGGCAGGCAGTCCAAAGCGTCGAAGGGGGCTGGATTCGCGGTAGCAGGTGAAAGAAGGA
>NCVS01000614.1:15400-28672 GCA_003055095.1 Goniozus legneri
GGGGGAGGGTGACGAACGAGTGCGAGAGAGAAAGAGAAGGGTGTCAGAGAGGAAGGGAGGT
This sequence comes from Goniozus legneri, assembly GCA_003055095.1. Lineage (NCBI taxonomy): Eukaryota > Metazoa > Arthropoda > Insecta > Hymenoptera > Bethylidae > Goniozus > Goniozus legneri. Next base: position 15,462 of record NCVS01000614.1, read on the forward strand.
TTTGCGATTCCATCTGCCAGCCTGTCATTCTGATAGTACGTACAATGTCGGCTGTTGGCGGAGACGATCAATACATTGCAATCTATACAAAATGGCTGCAGTATTTCGAGCCTGTGGCATAAAATTGGACCTCTCGTACGTACTTCTGCTCTCGTCTCGATCGAAGCATTCGCGGTATTTAACGATAGAGCTCCTCAGCACGAAAAACCAGTTCTTACTATGACGTATGGTTCTATGATTCGAATAACTCACGCATTTATTCGTGGAAGTATAACTTTTCGAATGATTGCGTTCGATGCAAAGTGCTCGAAGTGAATTAACCATTCTTTTATAATCCAAGTCGTTTAATTTCGTTCGCTACGTCGTTACGAGGAATTTTCTCTTGGTTACTACCTTAAATCCAATAAGGATGGAATTCAAACATAAATGAAATATGGTACGAGAATACAAAGTTCCTGCCTTGTTATTGGATGCGGTGCACAAATTATTTTTTCTCAAAATGGCCTTTGTAACGAGCATGGAATTGAATAAAATGATACCTATCGCGATTGAGTAAATCGCAGTTGGGTAAAACGCAATCGTGTAACATATGCACTGACATTGTTGACGTAAAACGTGGGCTATGGCGCGATAAAGATGGCCGTCTGGCGATACAAAGTGCGAGATATGAGAGAAGAAAAAATTAAAAGAGAATAATTTTAATATTTTCAATTAAAAAAATATTGAAAAATAGTAGGTGTAGAAATGAACGTTGCAATTTTTCTTTTTCGAGCGTTCCAAATCCGAGAAATGAAATGATTGGAAAATTGACTCTACTCGATCGCTAGTACGGTGGCGCGCTCAGACGAGTATCCTCTGAATTTCGGAAGTTTCGCTGTGGAAAACTAGATGTCATTACTATAGTATTTTTGAAACAATTAGCGACCGGAGTTGCTCGGTAACTATCGCTGTCATTCGCTATTTGCACGGAATGAAAAAAAAATTTACACTCTAAATAGTATCAAATTCCGCTATGAGTATTTACAATATTTTACGGTACAGGTCGCAACACTTCAAAGTTCGAAACACCAATAAAGCCATAAGAATTCATGATCGTACAACCAAAATTGTAACTCAATAAAAACACTGTTTCGTACTTGCACTCATCTAATTTTAATAAGAAAAGAAAGATTGAAATTTTCATTGACACAAATTAATATAATAAATAAATTATTCGTAATGAAACGAAATAATTGATTCTCGATCACATAATGTTCTAATTGTGCATTCGATTGTTGACTTTCAGTACGAAAACTACGAGAAGTCACTCGGTGCAACAAATAAACCGTTAACACAGCATTGGAATGACGTGTCCGCGCGGCAAGCAAGTCGTGGCACAACTAACCCAGGGCTTTCGGTACAATAAAGGGGATCATTTTGAATCTCCCGTGTGTGCTGAAATTTATGGCCCCCCACCATAAACGTGCTCTGCTCGCAGGATCGTTATAAGGGACCAGGGGCCGTTAATTTCACTCGCCGCGATTATGGATTTTCCTGTCGATTCCCCGAGCGTTATTGATTCGCCTTATTTCCCGTAAATCGAGATGCCAACGTGACAAAAATGCATTTCGCAATTGTCAATACTCGAGATGTAATCGAAGAAACGTCGTTATGTTTTGTCTTGGTATTTGTTAATATTCATCTAGAACGGACTCGTGTCTGGAGTCTGGAATAAAAATGCAAATAATCGACTCCATAAATTCATGGTGTCCACGCGACTTGTTGATGATCCAAGACGGGTTTTCAGGTAACGTTATGCGTGACTAATCGCAAGTCCTGTTGCAACAAAACGCCAGGAGGCAAAAGTATCGCGAGAAAATGATTTATGACTACACGTAACGTAACGTTATTTGACTCAGTTATGCTCTTCTCTCTTCTTTATAAATGCACTTCATTGTTGAATCGCAAGGTGTGATTTTCAGTCCAACGATTCACTTTTTGATTCTAGTAATGAATTTTTAAATCGTGCCGAAGACATTGAAAAATCTCACTGAATAAGAAGGATTGATTTAATTTTCTGTTTTTTTAATGATTTAATGTGTGTAAAAAAGATAAAAATTGATATAAGAACATTAGCAACCAAGAATTCCACGTGATATAAGCTGTAATTCACGTGTTCACGCGTGCAAATTTATGTAACTTAATTTATAAAGTGCGCTTCCTATCAACTCGGTAACGCAATTACAAGAGTCACGAGAACGAAGATGTGTGAGAGTGATCTTCAAAGTGGAATTCCGTCCTTCGTTTTCCTCTTTTTCGGTTTTTATATTTTTCGAGAAAAATCGTGAAAAGTATTTTTTCGAATATTCAACTCTCGCGATAATTATTAAAAACCATTTTATCAGGGAATTTTTCATTGTGACATTTGTCGACCGATATGAATCGCGATCGCTAATTAATCGAGGAAATTGAGTAATAACTCTCCCGACGGGACCGATGAGATTGAGCACGTGTGTACAACGAAATAACGAGTGTGCGGGTGAACGATGTTGACTTTTTTTTGTACACTCTCTCTACAGGAACGTGTATGCAATAACTGCGTCCCGAGAAGCGGTTTCATTAAATCTCGTTGTCCTAATGACGACAGTCCGGTAGTCGTGGGTGTAGCAAATACGGCAGCGAAGAAAGGGAAAAAGGCAGTCGGTGTACGAGCCAACTCGCACCGACTCGCCCGTGTAACGCGCAGGGTTTCTTTAGCGCACGCGGCGCGATGCTATCTCTCTGCTGACCAAGATGGCAGTCTAAAATATTGTGAGCCATTTATTAGCTATGTAATGGCTACTAGTTTTTTTCCGTGAACTAAATATGCAATTAACGTATGAGCGAGCGCATCAATTCCACTCGACGTTGATCAAAAAACAAATATCGTCAGTGGCGAGGAAAAAGTTTGAAAAATTCAGTTCGACGGTATCGATTCGGCGGGAGAAAAAATCGTGATAAAAAAATGAAACTCTATTACGAGAACGTTTGCAATCGGTATACGTAAAGGGAAAGCGCCAGAGGGAAAAGTAGGAATAGGACGGGCTAGGAGTCAAGGCAACGGGAACTTGGCTACCCCAAACGATCATCAATCATCAAGACCGAGACAATCGAATGGCGCAGCCGACCGGCGAACAGCTGTCGCTTCGTAGAGACTCTGGCGACCCCGTGCACGCGTTTATACACACTTCTCGACTACTGTCGAACGTATCAGGAAAAGTCACGCGTATTTCCGGTCTATCGGCCCCCACTGATTTGCATAAATTCGTATCACTCGATGTTTGCGCTGTTGGGTTTTTTTTCCTCCAGAGAAAATGTCTACAAGTCGTCGCGAGCGAACTTGCCGATTCTCTCTCACTTTCGACATCCTATCATATCCTTGTGCCACCGTCAGATGCCAACGCCTCGTCCCCATGCATGCTATATTGCCCCGACTACATTTCATAAATAACTCTTATATATTACGAAAAAATACAATTTCAATATTACATTGGATGGGTATGCCAATATTGCTCGGACGTGTGATAGATAGACGGTGCGTTATTGTCTTTATAAAAACATAACCATTTGTTTTAGAAAATTCATATTAAATTTGAAGAAACGAGCTTTCTTATCGAGTTGGCGAGGATATATATTCCAAAACGGTCTTACCTCGCGACGTCTACTTTCAATAATGCTACAAGTTCAAGCGCGATGTATATTGGAATTTTTATAAAATTTAAAAAATTAGAAAACACAAAGGACTAAAAGATCGAGGAGAGTAGAGAGGAACGTTTATTAAAACGCCACGAAATTCGACAAAAGGGAATACGAGGAATGAAACGTTCGTCTGAGAGATCCGTTAGAGACAGGAATGAAAATATGAACGCGGGGACTAGAATTATATTAATATCCTCGAGCTTTTGCACCCTTCGGGCGACGTTCTCGCGGCCGTTTAATTAAATTTTCGTGCATTTTACACCATTCGTCGTGTTTTGACCTTGTCATCTTCGAACTGTACGATACACCGTACTTATTACACAAGGAACTTAACTTCTTTCACTTCGCCAATTTTATTCGTTCTATTTAAAAATAGTAATCAGGAATCTAATAGGATCTATTCTTCCGAAACTAAGCAACTGACATTTAATGTACGACTACAGCGAAAAAATAACATCCGATGTCGATAAGGTAGAAATTTCGGCAAAACGAATATTCTTTACCAACGGTTACCATCGAAGGGACAAAGCTAGAAACGGAATAGAAAGATGACGCTGGTGCTAATTCTATAACCGACATTTATACGAAAGCAAAATTGACTCGCAAAATGAAAAATTTGTATATAATTGCAGGTCGTATGAAACACAATATACTGGCAGCTCAATTCTGCAAATAAATAAGTCGCGTCGAGATTTAGGTTCCATAATTCATTTATCCGTGCGATTAGTGCCTGATTGCGTATTGATGAGCTATCGAGGGGAGGGACAACTGCCAATTATTTATGCGGTGAACAATCGATACTGCCAGTCCGTCAAAAACAGACGCATATATGCATGTAGACGGTTTCATTAGAGAACCATATTGCTGGATAAATAATTTTCGTATTACGTTTCTTTTCTCGCCGTTTCGACACACAAAATTGAAATGAGGTCCACCGCGGACTCGTATCGATATTGAGTATCCTCGATACCCGAGCGTCCTTTTATGTTGATACTATAATACGAGATACGAGGAACATCCTTTCAAGATTGATATCACGGTAACACGATTATCAGCAAAGGCGTAGACGTAGCCAGTCAAAAGTAGCAAGCGAACGACGAAGTGGGGGTTGTCACCCTTGTCTCTTTCTCTTCTCCCCCCCCGAGGGGTTGCCGGCGTGAGAAGCCAGCCATCTTGAATGATGTATGGCGCCGGTTACGAGGTCGACTGAGCGGCCATCACTCAACGCTGAGCTCCACGGCTTTCGGGGACACACGTCGTCGGGGACTCTCGTTCTGTCCGTCTGTCTACCCTCGTGTCTATCACTCGTTGCACTTGCCACGTATTCCACGTATAGTCCTTTCTTAGATTCCTTTTCATCGACAATTAATCGGCTAATTAATAGGAGATGGGTTTTTAATTAATTTCGGTTAATGCGCTTTATCGGAGTACCGAAATTCCCCACTTCGGCTCCGTACCATCTCGGGCTATGTATACCGAGAGCTTAATACGCAACACTCCATTTACTCCATTGAACACTCCTAGAGAATTCACTTGTGAGTATTTCGCAGTCCATGCTTCCGGCTCGTTTTGTTCTCTCTCCCCCCTCTCCCTTCCTACCTCTCTCGCTAGGTAAAAAGCAAAGTAAGAAAATTTCTATTCGCTCATCAGTTACACGCTGTGTAATCTCGATTGCCAGTGCTTTAAGCGTCTCTCGACGAGGCAACCTCGCCGAACTAAATTATACGAGCCATTGCAATTAATTAGTCTTAATAAAAATTATGCCGGGGGAATCGCAATTATAAACCGGCCGTTAGGAGGTATATATAGATAAGTATAAAAGAAAGATGGAAGAAGAATAAAAAAAAAATAAGAAGGTGGTGGAAGGACTGGAAAAGGAGCAGGGCTTTGCGGTGGGATATCGGGAGCGAGAGAGGATGAGTCCGGTTGCGCCGTTGGCGCGGAAGAAGAGAGAGTCACGGGATGCTTGCTGGAACGGGACGGGGAAGGGATGATCTCGCTCTCGCAAAACGTCGAATAAAAAGAGAGAGAGAGAGAGAGAGAGAGAGAGAGAGAGACGCAGAGAAAGAGGGTGAAAACGCGGCACGCGGTTCTCTCTATGTAGAGGAACGAACGCAATCCCGGGGGCCGCTTTAAATGAGTCAGCGTTTTTATGCCCCACGCGCGATGTTGTCAAAGTGCAAACAGCGCCCGATAATATATCATCCGTTGCGCAAGCAACCGACCACCCCCTCGAGTACACCCCCGCGAAGCGCGAACTCGACCGCAAAGGCCTGCGTGTAACGCGCCATCTCCCGCGAGTCCCTCTCTATCTCTCTCCCTCCTTCCGTCACTCCCTCCGTCTCTTTTCCACACGATACTTGCGTAATCTTTAATGGCCGATATAAAACGATACTGTGAACGGTTCGGGTAATTTTAGGTTGCTATGAATTTTTCTTATCTGTTAAGTGAATAACTATAGTTAACGTGATTCGGTATTTAAATTTTGTACTATTCGACGAATTTGAAATTAGACATCGATCTTCTAATTTGCAATCATGAAAAAAATTTGTCGACGACATATGTTGGCATAAGGAAAAGCCGAAAACCGATATGAAAACCCATATCCGGTCTCGCGAAAAAATATTTCAACTATATAGGTGGCATGAGCATCATTCGTTCTCTCCATTCGTCGAAATAACTTTCTGAAAGTTCGACCTCTGAAATGCGCCAAAGGATGCCTTTTCTATCTGGCGAATCGTGCTGCATCCGGCGTTTGCTTCGTTCGATAAAAACTCGTCACATCCGTGGACGATTTCTTATTGTAAAAGCGTAGAACGGATCGAACGGTAAGAAAATCTAACCGTGACTGCCTTTCTCTCTGATACTGACAAATTTTTGAATGATGCAACAAATCTGCGATTTTCGCGTCGATTCGGATGCTGCTAACCAATAAAAATGTTTCACGGCGTGAATTAATTAGGAAATATCTATTTTAATAAAAAATTCACACTCATTAAATATTTAATAGTGGTTTTTGAATCCTCACAGCGCGATAAATCAAAAAGTATCGCAATAGAAAATTGAGAATCAGGATGGTCCCTGAGAGAAAATTGCGGCTGCCTGAGGGTCGTGCTGGAACACAATACGATGCGAATCGTAGCGAGAGGGGATGGATTCAAGAGAGGGTGGATTTTAAAGCCACGGCCCTCGACTAGCTCGTGGAGGTATACGCGACTCCTCGTCTCTGTCGTGTAACATATGCTTTTATCTAAATTAAACAGTGTCGGTGCGATTTTCATTTCCTGAGCCGAAGCCGCTGATGTTTATCCATGGCGTTGAGAACATCCCCCGCCCATCTTCCATCCTCCCTCCGGTCTTATTTTGCTACGCTCGTGAGGAATTATTGCTCTACCATATTTATATATAATGTAAAATAGATAGTATTTTCGCAGATTCTATGTACCTTTTACCCCCACTCTCGCCTTTGAAACCCTTTGTTCTTGAGACCCTTCTTGGGTTCTTACCTGAGAGTAGGCTTCGGTCAACACGAATAGTTTTAAGACCGTAAATAGACCATGACCAATTCGGGTCGAACACCTAGAGGTGATCAAATCAATTGAAAAGGAATGTCAAGCTGCCATAAATTTTACAAACTTGACTATACACTTGCGATTTCCACTTGCCCGTCCACCGTTCTGTCAACTCGACGGAGGGAGTTTGGAAGGGGTATATGTCGGATAAGCTCGTCTATCTCTCCCTTCTCGCTTACTCTCACACGGAATCGCATGCCGGCAATGTATTCCTCCTTATCCATCGCACGAGAAGTCCTTCTCTCGCGAAGCGTACCCGGGCATCAGCTCCCCGTCAAACTTTCAGATTATATTATACAAAAGCGTAGATACAGCTCTCCATTCCCAAGCTTGCCAAGCGTCGCACGCTGCCAGCGGCGCGAAACGCGTCTAGACGAAGAGGGATTCCTCTCTCCGTAGAGAGTTCTGTGCCCCCCCCCCCTCTCTCTCTCTCTCTTTCTTTGTTATATACTTGTATACGCGAATTGCTTCACCACGACAGATGAGCTCGATCTTGTAATTAGGATGGGCTTAGGTTTCGTAATTCAATGCAGCCCATAGGATGAAATGAAATTTGAAAAATTTTGATTATAACATAATAAATACTTGAAAAAGTATTATTGTATTTTATAATCTGGATTTGGTGGAATTTTAATTCTATTATGAAATAAACCTGTATCAAAATTGTAATATAATGTTTAAAATCTATTTGGATTCTATGAAACATCAACAACAACAAATCAGTACTGGTACCTTTTATATACTCGATTAAATTTCAAATATAACGGATTTCTCGATTATAGTAAGACTTTGAAATCAATTATGTTTAGTGAATAGATATATAACTTTCCTATAGTAGTGAAAAAATGAAAGATCGATTTTTTGTAAATATTCTAATTTCGTATCAATGAAGGTCTTAAAACTCCAAAATTGTTTATATTCATTGTATGATTACTCAATACGTTTAATTTGGCTATCGTTAGTTTACATGTTACTGGAGAGGGTATAAACACATTAACGCAACTCAATCGTATTGATGTATATCAATCGTAAACGTGATTACTGATTTCGATCCTCGTGTATATACCCCGTCTTTTCTCTCTTCTTGACGATTACTTCCATTCGAATATTTCGTAAAATAAGTAGAATCCTTCAATTGCAAGATCACCAACGTTACTGATTTTATCTTTAAACTTCAGATATAATTCTCTTCACTTCAGCATTAAAGCAACCAAAACTTTAATTTGCAAAACATTATGATAAGTACTGATGCTCTCTTGTAAGAATTAATTTTAATTGACACTGATTTCTTTTATACAATGTAAATATTTTTAGCTAAATATTTTGTAATTAAAAAATGAAAAAATAATTACTGTACCAGTAAGAGAAAGCTGGGAGCGATTAATAGTGTGACAAAAATCAGTTGAAGAAACTCCAAAAATCCGTTTCCCACATAAATAAGGGGTTTCGCTACGTTCTAGAGCCGCTGTGCTGTTTTTGCTGTTTAGCGATCTCGTTACTAAAAGCAGAGAAATGAGAAATTTGAAAAGATGCGTGGGTGGACAACGAGAATTTTGGCACGCAGTAACACGGATCAACCTGACCAGCTGATTTCGTGTGAATGATCAAAGAATATGGAACTTTTTTGAAATGATAGTAGTACAATTTTTCAAATTCATAAATCTCTATTAAATTTTTTATTAAAAAAATTTTATCATAGATAAATTCTGGATATTTCAAATAATAGGACTTCACTAAATTGATTGCAAAGCTAAATTGTTATAGATATTTTTTGTGAAATTTTGAATTAAAATAACTGGACAATAATATTTTATGAACAAATCTAAATCGAAGAAAAAAAATTATGATTTTTCACCGTATATTTTTTTCCGTTTTTATACTTATATCTTGTACACCAATTAAAATATGAAATTATTTTTAATACGCTTTGCAGAATAAGTATATCATAATTGCATATGATACTACTTTTCTCAAAGTTAACTGAGACTATACGAAATACTGAGAATCAAATTAAGCATAAAAGAGAATTTTTCTCTTTGTGTAAAATTAGATATGGTCAACAGATTGTGGACGTAGGTTTACTCCTAACAAGCTGTGTTCGTTTTGGTGAAAAATAATGTATTGTGAAATAAAACTGTGTCGTTGAAGATTTAGAACCTCAACCTGCCTTCGTCAATTTTCATGGTTTTCTAAGATTGAAAATTCGAGGTCAAGGTTTACACTTTTAAGAACAGCACCCTAAAAAGTTAAGTTTTGCGACAAGATCTTACTGTGTTCTTAATGAATGAAGCGAGCCAGCTGTTTTAGTGAAAGTTCAGGTATATAAGACTCGAAAATAGAATAAAAGACCAGCGTGATATGAACTGAGGATTTGAGTACAAATGTCCATTTTCAAATCCGAAGTAAGCTTTTTGGCCTTTCTCGGTCATTTCGTTAAGGTTCGAGAACTACACCAAGATGTTTATAAATGCAAGTTCTAAGCAGAAGTCGTCATTATTGTACGAAGTCTCGACCTGGACACTTCTAGTATCTGCAGCAGTAGCAGTTCTTGAAAAATTTGGAGTTTGTGAAGTTTTTTGACTGTGATCGTGTTTGTAAAAAGATAGTGAAAATGCAAAACACAGGAATGGTCGGAATTAATAGTGACAGTGCATCTCCAACATATTCTGCAGTGGCAACGTCTCAAAATTCTGTGCAACCGGTAAATCCAGGATGTGTAATGCTAGCACCAACCCAAGTTCCAAATATTCAACAAAATATGGAGGAAATAAATAACCTTCGACGAATACACGCTCTCCAGAAACAGCAACAAATAGAGCGGCATTATTTACAACTACGTCAATATCAAGAGATGCATCATCAACTTGCTATGATGCAGCTAGAAACTTCTTACAAGTTGGAACAGCAAGCCCATTACAACGAAATACAACATCAAGATAGGACTTTGTACTCTAATAATCAACCGGCAACGAATTCTGCACAATTCGTCAATAATTTGGCAGCTACAAATTCCGTGATTGCGAATCCAAGAGCTCTGAATTTAGTTCCTGCGAACTCTACGGTTCCGATGTCAGGAACTATGAATTTAGCTGCTACGAATCCGGCAGCACCAGCAACTATGAATTTTTCTGCTGCGAATTCTTCAGTGACGATTCCAGGATCTATAAATACGGTAATTAATAATTCTGCGATTACAATGTCAGGAGTTAATCAATCTCTACCAGGAAGTCAAGCAACTCCGATGTTCATCACATCTCAACCAACTAATTTAACAGCAATGGATTCAAATTTGTCTGTTCCAAACACGGTGACTGTGAACACTACGGTGCCGAGTTTTACTTCAAACGGGCTTCCTTCTAACGTGGTAGCTATGAACACGACTGTACCCAACTTTACTCCAAACGGACCACCTACGAACATGATGGCAGTGAACACCAACGTACCCAACTTTACACCAAATGGGGCGCCTACGAACATCATGGCAGTAAACAGCAATGTGTCCAACATTACTCCAAATGGGGCTCCTACGAACATGATAGCAGTAAACACGAATGTACCAAACTTTACTCCAAATGGACCTCCTACGAATTTGGTGGCTGTGAACACGACTGTACCTCACTTCGCTCCAAACGGAGCTCCTTCAAACATGATGACTGTGAACACGACTGTGCCGAACTTTGCTCAAAACGGAGCTCCCTCAAACATAATGACTGTGAACACGACTGTGCCAAAGTTTGCTCCAAATGGAGCTCCTCTGAACATGGTGTCTGTGAATACGACGGTACCAAATTATACTCAAAATGGGTATGCTCCGACCATGATGGCAGTCAACACGACTGTGCCGAATTTTACTCCAAATGGAGCTGCTCCAAACATGGCAACTGTAAATAAAACCATACCGAACTTCACTCCAAATGGCACTCCTCTGAACGCGGTAGCTGTGAATAAGACTGTACCTAATTATATTCCAAATGTATCTACTCCGAATATGGTGACTGTGAACAAGACTGTGCCGAACTTCACTCCAAATGGAACTGCTGCAAAGTTGGCTGCTCCGAATACGGCTGCTGCAAACATAACTGCTCCGAATATGACCGCCATGAACGCAACTGCTTCGAGAGTGCCTGCTCCGAATATGGCTGCTACGAACACAACTGCTCCGAACGTGGTTACATCGAACACGGCTAGTGCTGGTGTCGCTGTTCAAAACGTAATCATTAATAATGCATCAACGAAACCACGTAATTCCAGGTTTACTGTATCGAAGACTGTGATGCCACTACCAACTATACCAGAGCAGACTAATACGACGCCAGCGATGACAGCATCGAACATACCAAGGTCAGTGCCAGCTTCACCGACGCAAACTACGCTTACACCGACTAATTCTTCATTGGCCGCACAGAAACAAGTGACGTCGATGTCTAATACGCCAACGCAAACAACGAAAAAGCCATCCTCACCAACTTCAACGGCGGCAACGAAACCAGCACTATCGGCATCAGCTGCATTAGACCTTGCTTCTTTAGCACCCGCTATAAGAAAGATTTTTGAAACGAACGTCACCCAGAAAACAGCTACCAACCCAAAGAACAATCCTGAACTCAAACCGATTATTCTTAATACCATTAGATTTCACCCAAATTTTCCAAGACCGGTTTGCGAAAGTGTACCGTAAATTATTATTTCATTCCACCAGGAACCTGCATGAATTATTTTGTACAGATGTTTTTTCAATGTTGTTATAGTATATTTATAATTGTAAATAAAAACCGAATTATTTTTAAAAGCACGTTAATTATTTATATCTCTATTATAACTAATATTTAAGTCAGTAACTCGAAAAATAAAATAATATAATGTTCGAAGGACAGGAGGAACAACCGAAAATGATTGATTTTTCGGAACGATTCGGCTATTCACCAAGCTACCTCTAAACAGAAGTTCACTATTTTTCATAAAATTATTACTATATTCCATTGACAGTATGAAAATACATATCACGTTGATTCAACGAATTTTTTATTCAACATACAGCCATTATATGCGAAAAAAAAATTAAACAAACTCGCTTGAACTGATAAACTGCGCAAAGAATTTGAATGCGTGTATGTTTAACCCATATAACTACAATCTAGTGACTTCGATTTAAGAAGACAAATTTGAGGATTTATTTAATATTTATCAATCGATTTCATCTCAGTGATTATTATAATTTTCTATTTTAAATGCCATCTCTAAACTTTTAAAAGATGAATCAAAAAATTAAATATGAATACTACATTTATTATCAACTAGAAAAACAATATACATATATCGGCATAAGACATGACATTTACAATTGACAACACTCGATTTAAGAGTCGAACGAAAAACAGTACCATATGAAGCTGAAATCGTAATCAAGCAATCAATAAAAATGAATAAAGAATTGACGTTCAAAATACTTGATGATCTGTTGCATTTTAAACCGCGAGATAAGAAGTTTCTAACACTAAATAACACTCCAAGTGTGATTAACGACAAATAAGTATGTGATCAGAATAAGCTAGCTGGATAAACCGGTCGATATTGACCAAAATATTAATGGTTGAAATAATTTTTTTATTTACTCAGTTCGCACAACATTTTGAAACCCTTCTAATACAGATATTTACCCTATTTTCATGATTTAAGTTTCAAGCGATTCAATTCTCAGGTACTAAAACTGATTTGTCGGAATTTGATTTATATCTTATGTAAACTATATGTAATACTCTATATGTATTAGGGTGTTTCAAAAAAAAAAAAATTTTCCTTTCATCCAATGGTGTCGAAAAGTTGAAAGCACATGCATAAACAAAAATTTTGACGCCAATTAGAGCTCTTAATATTCATTGTAAGGTTTGCCTTTATTTATTTGTAATTTTTCCATTTAAATAA
>NCVS01000615.1:0-113527 GCA_003055095.1 Goniozus legneri
TCGCCACTAGATGGCGTATCAGAATTCTCAGGATCCCAATACTAAATATGACACGCGTTGCGTAAAAGGCTTGCGCGAAAATGTTACACGATACCTGCCAAACTCTCGGATTTAACGACACTCTGCGGTTGAACGAATAACACTTTCGAGCGGGAAAATAAATAACGATTCGAAATTTTCCTACCTAATACTCGAAGCTGGCCCTGTTTTTTAATTTATATACCGTAACAAAATTTTATCGAATGAAAAAAAAATAAAAAATACTGTGAAATAACCGGTTGTAAGGGATGAGACGAACGGTTCATTAGAATCTGAATTTCGAGCCTAGTCGTTAAGTTGAACGGAGACAATGCCGAATACGAGCGGTGTCATTTATCTACCAGGATTTAAAACCCCGAAGAGACAATTTCAGAGGGGATAAACATAATAAGCATAATAGCCAGATGAATATCCTCTCTCTCTCGGTCCGCTCGTTCTCCTCGGGCCGCCACGTGACGGACGTCATTTGTCTTCGTCCGCGTCGATCGTGCGCGGAATTCGGAGCCGCAGGATCGAAGGACGAGTCGTGAGAGCGCACACGTTCGCGAACGTGACGGGCGACGTGTGCCAGGACGATATCGTGGAAACGAAGGACGACCGGATTCCGTTCGCGAATCATCCTCCGGCTAACGATCGACTTTTTTTTTCTCTCCCCCTCCGCGTCTATTCTCGTCTCCTATTCGCGTTTATCGGCCGTTTCGTTACGGACGAAATTAACGCCGATCGTTAAAACCGGTCGACGTTGATGCCTATCCAGATGTAAATCGACCAGCCCGACCTTGAATCGTGCTTTCGAAATCAACGGCGGGTCCCCGTTTACATTTTTCCCCCGACCAAATGACCGAAAAATAAACACCAATTTAAGCCTCTCCACCCGATACCCATCTTAATTCAAACATATTACGAGATCGGATCTAAATCCTCGGCGTAATAGACGTTTTTCACTCGGTTGTTTGCGTTACCGTTCCGATCGACGGGGGCAGATAGCTCGCGCCGCGCGCGCGCCCAACGCGTTACTCGCGCATTATCACGGCCAACAAAGTTGAGTCAAGACGCAGCGAGTTGTCGCTCTCAACAATAACTTCATTAACTTCAGTTTGCGTACACGCGGAATCCCTGCACGCAAGGAGCGGTGAAAGTGCTCCGTGCAACTCGAGCCAGCGAGTGTGTTTTACTTTCGGTGCGCGGAGCCAAGATAACCGCGTGATAATAGGGCAAGTTTGCAAAACATCGCCAACCTCCGCCTCTGAACCCCCCCCCCCTTCCTCCCGACTCCGTAACCCCGCAACATCGCCGTACCGCTCGCATTTCATTACCGCGATTCCCGTCTCGTGAACTCGCCCGCGTCTTCCCATTCGGACTGTCTGCTCGCGTCTCAGAATTCATAATAATGCAACCCGCCCCCCCCCCTACCCCCACCCATCGCATCTCTTCACGACGAAAGGAATATAAACCCTGGTACGGTTCTATACCTCTGCTGCATAACCCGGCCATTCGGAAATTCATGCCGCCTTACGAATTTCCAGCCGCGAAATACCGCAATTATTTCCTGCGCAAGATTTTCGTACTCCCACTTGCGTTCCGCTCGAATTCGGAGAAGTATATCGAAGGTTTGTATTTCGTTTATAAATCTGAAAATAAATTTTTCAATTGTACTTTTCAATTCGAAACTCAACATCTAATTTATTCGTTGATTAATAGGAAGAAAGAGAACCTGGAATCTAATCTGAATCTAAATGATACACTTGAGATTTTCGGCCTGTTCGATCTTCCGATTCGATTTGAAAGAATATCAACGAGAAAAGAACGAGGAGGAACACTCTCGGCGAGCTTTATCAAATTATCCATGTCAATGCTCGATCCGTTGGGTATTTTTGCATCTCGGAGGTTGGAGAGTTTATGCAAACTGCGGGACAAGGATATCGCGTTACGTAAGGTCGGTAGACATATCGCGGGCTCAATGTTCCGTCTACGCGGTCTAGGCGCGCATAAAGTGCACCGCTGCATTCTATGCAACGGTTCTTCGTTCTCGGTGTACGTCCCGCCCCACCTCCTTTTTCGCCCGTTTGCGTATTATTCGGTTCACCTACGAGTTATCTACCTACGCGGATAAAACTTTTCATAGAGCGCGGCATGGACGGACGTAGCACTCGCGGGGCCTGAGGTCGTTCCCTCGGGAGATAAAGTGTAGAATCAACGATAAAAACCGACAAACAGAAAAAAAGGAATTTCTCGAAAAATTCGCTCCAACGGATTACGCATTTTCCTACGCTCGCTTCGATCCTCTCTTACGCGCGTATTCCCGGAATTTCTCGAATATCCCCGACTCCTTTTTATATCTCCGTCTATTTGCATTCTATCGATACGAACTTTGATATTTTTCGAAAATACCAGTCCGAGATAGATACCGAGGACTCCCGCAGGCTTCCAGGGAAGAATTTCGTTTTTGATTGTTAAAAAATTACGTAACGGAAAAGCATCAATACGGCGGAATTAAACGGCTTTCTCCGTGCGATTAAGAGCTTTCGCAAATTTTCTTTTACAAAAGTGAAAAAAGTTGAGAAAAAAAGAAGCCGAAACGTAAGCTTTTTAGCCGGAATCGGTGTACCGTGGAAACGGCAGTTCCCCTCACAAATGCAATTTCGCTACGGCGCTGAATACACTTGCACCTATTTGCCAACACACGCACGTAGACGGGTCCTGTATATACGTAGTCTCTGGAATATGTACTTACGTACGGCTCGGCGCACCCTGAGCTAAGAAATGCCAAGAGAACGTGCCGGGTCTCGCGATGAGAATGACGAAGGGATGAGGCGAGCTCGTACGGGGGGATTCGTCGCGGTGCCGATAAGAGCCCGCTTTCCGCTTGATAAAATATGCCCGCGAGAACTCGTCGGGTCCATCTCGCCCGGATGGAACGGCTTTGTTGCCGGAAGTGGACTCTCGTCGATGTCCTTCATTATCATTTCGCGCGCGTATCGATCGGACAGCGCGAGCCGTAATTACGCGTTCGACATAAGTGTCCCGAGTGTTACATAATTCATGCGTCGCCCGCGGCATTCCATTTACCAAATAACAAATCGTTCGTGTCGAACGTCTTCCTTAAGGGATTGGGAAGGGATTGGGGTTTTTATCCTGGAAAAAGAGATCATTGTAAATAAAGAAAAATAATTTATTATTAGCTAACGATAATTGTTGGTCGGAACGGCCCATGTGTGCATTATAGCGAACTTTCGAGCTACTTGGCGCAGTACACTAACTTAGCTAATGAAAATATGCATAGCCTTACCGTGGGACACTATATTATTATTACGCGACGCGTACTTGCGCCAGTTTCGCGCGCGCAATGCGTGTATAAAGATCGCGATGCGAAAGTTTCGACTGTGTTAATTACCAGAGCGCACACACATACTCGTAATAGTAAATCTTCAACTTGGCGAGAAATTTTATCTTTGTTCGTAGTCGTATAATTTTACAATAATCCTGTTTTTATTGCGTGTTTCCTTTCGCGTCCGCAGTCTTACCACGTAGACGCAATATGTATAATCCAAGGAGGTGTTCCTGGTCAAATGTTTTCCGTTACTCTCATATTGTTTTAGCAATACAGCGTTTCACCGTCTGACTTGACCACAGCGCGGCTAGTACTTTTACCGGGCGAACCTCGACTTTCTAAAGACCAACACGCTCGCCTATTATTACATCCCGTGAGATTATCGATTTGCGCGCGGTACGTGTTTCAAGATGGATCGTCTGGTCGTGCTCGTAATGCTTAACTTCTTCGTTTGCCAACTCGCTTTTGTTTCTTCTATGTCGAATCCTTTTCATCGAGTTTTCCACTTATCCTTTACGGCGTTTCCTTCCCTTTCTCTCTTCGTTATAGTAAACTCGGAAAGGCGTTACTTCCATGAGGTATTCGGAGTTGGTCAAGTGTACCCAATCTCACATCTTTAATGCATGTATTCCTTAGACAAGGATGTGTCAGCAGGCATCGCTCGTATGTAAAAGAATTTCCGTATGAAAATGATTTTGCGCGTGAAACAGGGTTCGCTAAATTTCGTTCTTGACATTGGATAAATAAATAGAACGATCATTCAATTTTCATTTCAATCTGCGATTTTTGTTGTTTTTCGATACAACGTGGTTAATAAAAGTTTTAAAAATTATAATGCTCTTGTTTATGTCAAATTTATTACTCAATGATTAATGATAACTTTTCATACAAATATTCTTGGAAAATAGTTATAAATTTGATCAGGTACTAAACATTTCGTCAATTTCAGGAAAGAAATTTTCGAAATAACTTGAAGACTCGGATTGCTGTTTTCAAGTGTAAAGTCTTTTATTAAATTAATACACGATCAACAGATTAATCTTCTTCTTCTTCGGGAGCAGCTCCACCACTTCCCTTGCGAGAGTTCTTCCTCTTTACACGTCCTGGACGGCCACCACCGAATGGCGATTTGAGGGAGAAATCAATGTGTTTCTGGGAGTCCAATCGTACAATGAAAGATGGGATGTTGACTACCTGTTTACGTACTCTGAAAAGATACAATATCACACATTACCGAAACGAAAACCAATCTCGGAAACCATTTTGCTTTTTTGTGAATTATTAGCTATAAATCATAAAACATGTAAAAAGATTGTACCAGCCAAATCAGTTGCATAAAATTTATGGTAAGAACAGACGTTGTGTGCCAGAGTAATCTGACACCCAAGTGGCCTGTGTGAAACAAAATCTTTCAACATGAAACCTCTCGAAATTCTCGACGTTAATCAATCCACATGAAACAGACGTTAAACGTTAAATGGATTTAACGCTTAAGTGGCCTGAATGAAAATAAAATTCATTGTAGTTTCAAGTAGTAGCCGAGAATGTCAAATAATCTCATCAGACATTAAACGTCAGAAAATTCTGACGATTAAGTGGCCTGAGTGAAAAAAACTCCAAGTTTGTACTCGAAGGATGATCATTTCCAGAGATTCAAAATTAGATCGATTTGAAATTACGATCTGTGGTATGGGGTTCAACCGGAAGAATTGCTGTTGCATCTGAAGGATCAAAGCACAAAATTTCTAATGAAAATTCTGAAATGCAATTACTTACAAAATTGCATTTTTGATATAAAAATAAATTATGTAACCTGGGTTGAAACTGACAAAAGAATTGTCTGAAGTCAGTGATTAACCAGGTTTTACTCTTGCCTCAAAGATTAGAAACAATCTGTTGATGTTCAGATATTTCTTGCCCATATTTTCAAGGCTTACAAAAGTAATCGACGATGGGTTATACCTGATATGTCTCTGACGGATCAAAACTCTAGCGTGATGGATAGATTTGGCAAGACCAAGTTTGTAGACCTGGGTTTGGAGACGTCTCTCCAAGAAATCTTCGATTTTGAGACCCAAAACGTAATCGAGTTTCATGTGTCCTTCGTCCAAGACTCCAATTCTCACCAAACGACGCAAAAGGGCATTACCTATGAATAATTGACTTTTTAAATTGCAATTATGATATAATTATGAAAAACATATAGATTTTAACATATCAGATATTATATTAATATTCTACACAGTTTTTCAGACAAGAAGTGTCAGAAATCATAAAAAAACATCATGTGATATTGTTAAAACAATACCGAGTATTGAATATGTAGATCTTTACATAAATTCTTAAAATATACCTTCGAAAAGACGCTTGGGGTCTTTCTCTTCCAACGTAAGCAGCTCACGAGCAGCTTTACGAATTTTGGCCAACGTGTACTTTACGCGCCATACTTCACGTTTGTTCCTAAGACCATATTGACCAATAATGGACAATTCCTGGTCAAGACGTGCCTTCTCATAAGGACGACGGGGTGTGACATAAGTCTTGGAAAAGACTGACGGAATTCTACCGTTCACCATTTTGGATTGTTACCTATATGAAATAATTTTTCTATTAATACTGAAATAAACTATTCAATTATAGTGAAATACGATATATCAACGGTAAATCTATTCATTTCGAAAGCGTTAGCAGCCACGTGCTGAACTTTACAAGCTCAATATTTAATATTTCAAATTAAAATTGCCATAGATTTTGCTAATAATTATGGTAATTGATTTGAGAGGAATTGAATAGACAACATTCTGATTTTGTATATTTAAATAAAAATGAAAGAATGAACAATTACCACTTGACGAGCCAAGAGTAACAACCTCACGTTCCTGATACAACGAAGAAAATGGCCGAGCTTAGGAAAGTTGAGAATTTAGGAGTAGGGTGAGTGAATATCAAGAGAAGTGTACGTCATTTCCGGTAGGTAAGACGATATCAGCGCCATGGTTGATCGATGAAACTTTTTGAATCGAATTTTGGTTTTGAATCAAACATAACGAAACAAAGCGTAACATTTAAATAATTAACAATACTTTTATTATTTCAATATTATAAAAATTTTTATATTACAACGTTTTTATAGTTAGAACACTTTTTACAAAAATTTGATTTTTGTTGAATACATGTAAATTGACAAAAAGGTCTCACTTCTCATAGTTGATTATGGATAATCAAAAAATTCTATTTTACATGTGATTGCAATTTCATCGGGATTAAAGAAATTGAGCAAATAAAAATAACATACGTATAGTTAACAGTAATGTACATATTACATCACAGAGTAACAGTACATTTATTTGTAGAAAATAAATAATTTTCTTCTAAATCTGTCATTATTATACAAAATAGCTCCAAAGGTATATTAACTTTCACGATTAAGCTAATAATTTTAATTATGAAATTTCAGTCTGAACCATTCATAGAATGGACTGTTTTTGTTCCAGTGTATTCTTTTGATAAAAATTCAATCAACTCATTTAATTGTTAAAAATGAATGATAATTGCTTCATATATGTCTGACATGAAAACTAACTATATATTCTGCATTGGTTCGCTGCACTGAAATTGCAAAAGGATCTGTTGGATGAAATGTAAATGCAACGAGCCTCCTCGCTGCAGTTGGCATTGTACGACCCAACATTCCAGCATACATTCGAAATTTTAAGAGACCGGAATCACGAGCGTAAAACCTGAAACAGCGTACATTACATATTTTTCCTCAAATTTTTAAAGATATAGCAAAATCTTATTAACCTTATTGGGTGTTCACCACAAGCCTTTGGACGTTCCATCATTGATACCCATTTATCGTCATAACAGAAAAGTGATAAATCTAAATAAGGCGAACTCGAATATGACTGAGCGCATATCGGTAACTGAGCCAAAAGTCGTTTAGTAGCTTCAGTTATCCCCCCATATCTCGCGCTTACTATCGTTTGCTTGAATCTTTGTTGCATTAATCTATGTGTTTAACATTAATTAATATTACGAGTTGTAACAATAATGTAGATTTTTGTACAAGCAATTACCTAGCATAAATATTATTTGATGGGGAACACATATATTGACAGTCAGTGCTCATTCTAGCATTCCTGAAAAAATCACTAAAATTCTCAAATTGTGTCAGCAGCTGAGTGGAAGCATTATCATATGCAGCAAGAATTTCGGCAGACACCATATCATAAACAACTAATAGGGCTGGCTGAGCATTTGGTTCATTAGCTTGAAGAGTTGCAACTTCTTCACTTGCAAATCTAACTAATATATGGTTTGTGTCTAATAATTGCATCTTCCACATTCGAAGAGAATTTAACTGAAACAATAATTTGTTATTATAGTCACTAACAATAATAATACAAACTACAACTCACTTGATCAAAATATTGATAAAAACGTCGTAATTCATAAGGATTTTTAGTAGAATCGCTAATGTACTCTGCTCTCTTATATAAGTAAACTAATAATTTATGTTTTAAGCTATTTATCATAATATCCCTGAATGGTCTGCAATTTACACCAGGCCATGTACTTGTTACTAAATATGCATCATCTTCCAAACAAAATCTATAAAAAAGAAAAAAAAGGTATGAATAAATATGTAATTTCATTAGAAAAATAGTCTTTCCTACATTTACCTTCCAATTGTTCTAACATTTATAAACATGCCATCCAAAATTTGAAATATATGAATTGTTTGATGCTGAACAGATAATACTGCCAAAATATCTTTATACAGATAGAGCCCTTGGTTATGAGATAAATATATTTTATCAACTTTAAACTGTCTAGTATCACACAATTTTCCACATTTTAAATCAATCAAATGGAGACTATAATCTTCAAGAGGTGATCTAGGGTTCGGTGTCAGAGCTTCATTGTTAGAATAAATCTGATAAAAATGAGGTCTTAGTTCATCAGGAATATGCGCAGCAGAACCTACAATTACATATCTAGCATCATCTGTAAATAAACTGCATTCTCTATTCAATTGTTCATTACTTTGAACAACGTTAACAGTCCATTTCAGCTGAAAATCAATTACAAAATTACGGCTGTGATTGAAATTTCATTATTCGATGAAATATTTATAAAGCATCAGAGTATCATAACAAATTTTTACCTTAAAGAATCGATTAAAAACATTACTTCTAATGTGAAAACTACGCTCGTCGCTTTTGTGTCCAATATATTCACCCTTGCAATTAGCCAACATATCAGCAGCTGCTGAAGCTCCACGATACTCATAGACTTCTATTGATGTTTGATCAGCGCTAAAAGCGATCAAGTACTTTCCATCGGGACTGAATTTACGAAGGAAGCAAGGAGGTTTTTCGACATTCATTATCGTAAAATTTGGAAATACATTTTGATAAAACTGACGTGCACAGTGTACATGAGTGCCAGGATAGGGACAACCAAACACTTCACGACGTCTCAAACGTAAAACAATATTCTGAGGACCGATTTTGCGTGGTTCGATTGGACATGGCTCTGTCACGAATTCGAGCCTTCCTTGCGTCTCCGCCATTCCCATAAATTTATCATAACAAAATAATGACAATCATTTACGTTTTGCGTTAATATGCACATAAATGTACTACTATTATTTTAAGGTTAAACTTAAGGCCAGAGATTTAACTCTGGTTTGATCGACTGACATAAAAAGACTGTGGCGCTAACATCGATTCGTCCTTATATTTCAATTCTTCAATTTTCATAATTAATATTATTAGTATAAATAAAATACATTTTTCATTCCCAAAGATGTCATTTTATTGAGTTAAGATTTTGTAGTTACATTCTTTAAATAAAATTTCCAATTAAAATTTAGGTTCTTATTATAGAGTCACAGTAACATACCCACAATTTTGCTTTGCCAGTAAAAAATTTTCATGTATTCAAACTACACATATACTAAATTTTGATAATTCTTTCTTGTTATTCTTTGATGCTTATTACAGGACTTTCGTAAAACATGGCTGCTTCTTTGCTTATCTCAGCAAAGATATAATGAGTGTCAACATTTTTGGGTATTACATCATATATAACATATTTCATCATTAATTTAACATCAATTGAAAAATTTAAGAACGCATTCATTTCAAAATCATTTCTTTTAGCTTTGGTTAATTATGTAATATAAAATATAGCGGTTACAAATTTCTTTTAAAATGCAATTTAAAAGTCATGGAGTCAATTCAATCCATTTTAGATTTTAATTCTAAATGCCGCGTGGATGTTTCAAATATGTAAGTATTTGTGAATAATACACAAAAATTTCTAATGCGTTCCCGTTTCATTAATTTAAATTTTCTCATTTGAACGCAAATTCATTTGTCATACCCCCTTCCCTACATTTTTTAAAACTATGTACATGTGGTTTCAAGAACAATATCCTTCTTATTGAGCTACTCATTTCTACTAATGTTTTACGTAAATATTAGGAGAGTATGAATTATAATCTATAAATTAATTTAGATCTTGTTTCTATAAATGTACATTTGCTATATGATTTTCCAGTATGAAACCATTTACAAAGCAGTCTTCTAAAATATATTTTAATTTTAACACTTATAACCTGGCAAAGCAATTTGTGCGTGGAAACCATGAGTGCATGTGCTCTGTACATAATTCACACTATAATCATGAAATCGGAGTTGACCTTAATTGTCAAAGTTGCAATTGCTACTTAAATATGTGACAATCTTTGTTTAACATTATAACATAATCTACATTCGAATAAGGTTTTATAACATTCTAAATAATCCAACTCTTTACTTAATTCTGTAAAGAAATTCATTATACAATGATATCGCGTAGCACGCATTGTTTCGTTCTTTTCAAACCTTATGTAAATGTAGTAAATACTTCCGTAAAACATTATAAATAATTAACAATTCGTGCTACCGACTAATTGTAATTGAATTACTTTATTTCACTCTGTATTTAAATAAACACTCAAATGTGGCTTTAAAAGATGTGTGATACCCATTTTTTCACGAATCTCGAATAAAAATGAGCGTTTCATTATATCATTGTTATTATACATTCTTATCACATTCTTTATCTAATACGGTGAAACAATTGAATCTTAGAATATCGTCGATGATTTACAACCGAGAAAAAAAAATAATTTATATAAAAGCTTGAAATATGATCATGATTCTATATCAAGCATTTTAAAATCACCGAAATTTTCTATTCATTAGTTATTGTATTTGGCCTTGACCAGTTAAATTAGAATCATTAAGTTTATACAGATAAAAGATACCATAATTTTGGATCTAAGTTATGTTATTCATAATATTTATAAATATTTATATATATAGACGCTTCAAACATTAATGGTTTCCATAATGCACATCAATTAATATTGAACCAGTTACAAATTATGAGCAAATGCACAAAATACTTCAATTTCTTTTGTTTTTCAATTATATTTACCGTTCTGCGTAATATGATTTAATTTTAGTTTTTTTCTATGAGAAGAAAAGAAATGTATGCTGATAAAATAAACTATTGTCAAAAAATATTTGAAGGTATGAAAAACAAGCACATATTCTGCTAAATTACGGAGAAAAATACCGTAGCCCTGTCGATGTTTAACTTCAAACATCATTAGATGAATTGCTGCTGGGTGATGACGAGGAGGTAGATGATAATCTGCTATTACTGGATTCATTTGCTGCCCTGTTATATATGTTACAAAAGATGTTAAAGGATTGTTGCACTAAATTTAAATAATTGAATTGGTTTTACTTAAATTACCTAAAGAGTGCCGCTAAACTAGGTCCAACTGTGTCTTGATTTGCTTCTGCAGAATTCTGATCACCAAGACTTTGTCTACATATCGGACATGTTCCATGCTGAGAACAAAATTCAATTGTAATTTATTATTTTTACATTTAAAATTATATATTTTTTTCCATTTTATTTACATTATACTAATTTAAGTGAAATTTACCAATTCCAACCACGGTACAATACATGGTGCATGATAAAGATGTTGGCAAGGTAGTTGCCTTACTGGTTCTGCCAATTGAAATTCTTCCCAACACACAGAACATTTTAATTTACTTTCTGTGAATTGAAATTGAAATCAATAAATATTATTTATTCTAATTTATTGAGAGAGTAACATGTAATAAATTACATACCAACTTGCGTTTGAGAAACTGTTGTTGTGGGTATTTCTTCAATTTGTTTTCGTGGTAAAGGTGGTGGTCCAGTTCCATCCATTTGATTTAATAAATGTGTGACTATAGCATCCAATCCATCTCGTCCCCAAACGTAATCTCCAGGATTTCCCAAGAACAGTCTAATATTGAATCTATATTATTTTTGCTTATTTTAGTAATACCAGAGATAACATAAAAAATCACTAAGATTTCAAATGAACGATTTGAAACATTCGTACTAAATTTAAAAAAATATATAAATAAAAAATACACATAAATTACACATATTCACACATAAAAAATGATGTGGTTGCGATATAGAAATAAATTTTTAAGGGTCTACATACACAGGGGGTTGTCCATCTTGTGATGCTGGTTGTCCCAAGCCTAACCCTGCACCCAATCCAGTACCAGGTAAATTCAAAATGAAATCTTGTATGAAATTTTCAATAGGCATTGGAATTACTTGCTGTCTGGCTCGTGTACTATAATAAAATTAGCTGATTAAAGTATAATAGAATAACTGATTAATTTTTATGATATTGTAATTAGTGTGATACGAGTATATAGTATAGTAGTATAAGCTCAAATATATTTAATTTCATGATTATTTTCAATAAGAAAAAAAAGAATTTATAGCTTTTGCAATGTCTCGAGTATATATATATTTACACAATACCTTCAATTTCTATTGCAGTATAAATATAGTCTACCACCAATATTTCACATCATCTGAATGAAATTACACATGAATTTATAAAATGAATATTTAACAGTGTTTATGCAAAACGAAAACCATAAAAAGTGTTAAATAATCACACAAATAAGGAACCGAATACTTTTTACAAAAACATTAAAATTTAAGAATAAATATAATATAATTTAAATAATATTAATATAAAATGTCTTTGATTATTAGAAAATAGTTGGTGGTAGACTGCTGAGACATTGCGTTAGTAATTAGTATACCGATATTGTCGTGGCCTGGTGCGTAGGTGAAGGTGTTGTCTGTACCTGGTGGAGCGGCGAGTCTCTGGGACATTGCGTGACCAATTAACTCGTCTTCTATTTCCTGAGTTCCTGTTACCTGTACCAGCTGCTTGTCCAGTTGGGAAACCATTCAGAACAAAATCATACCAGTCATGGTCACTACCACGCTACAAGAAAATTAAAATTCATTATTTAATATTTCAAGTTTAAAATTTACTTAAATACCTACTCTAGAACCAGGAAAGTCAATGTCGAGGTCACTGAGTTCTTCACTACTAATGTCCATTCCGGATCCGCTGTCATTCCCACCAGCTTCTAACTCTTCTATGAAACCACATGAACATCTTGGACATGTGTAATCCTACAATAATAACAGCTATTTATAATAAATTGAAAAATAAAGTTACCGGCGATAAAATGAAATATTTTCAATATTTCATTGATATAGCTATAATGCGATGAAATACTATTAGAAATAAAATATATTTCATTATCGATTTTATGTCGTTAAACGTATAATATTTTCACGAACATACATATGTGTGTATATGTATATTTATAAAGTATATTTTCGTTCTTATCGATAACAATGCAATATACGTAAACATTACACTATAGTCCCAATTCGGCAAGAAACGTTGAAAGTAAAGTAAGTCTTTTGAATCTTACAAATCGACGGATCAAAAAAATTTCATCGGAAATTTGATATTTCTATTAATAGGCGATATGATATGTCGCATGACGACTTGTTTTTGGGACAAATATTAAGTATTGGGCTGAATTTAACAAAATTCATCAAATATATGTGAAAATAAGGGAAAATAATATTAGTAGGAGAGAGTGAGAGAGTAGTATTAGCATTTACACATGGTTTCGTGACAGTTCGAAACCAGACGACGTAAATACGCAATTCATCATGCAACCGGTCGAATTTTGTATGACCAACAGATTTAAAAAGTACAGCTACTTACGGGTAGCAAACGTTCAATTTCAACACTGCATTTATGACAAAAAAAACGGGACATAGGAGCCCCATCCACAACGGCTTCAGCCATGTTTTACGTGTCCTTGTCCCTCCTCACGCCTATTTTCCACAATTCCTGATGAAATTTCACGTATGTAGATAATAGAATATATTTTATCATCAGTGCTGACCCCACTGGCCGTATTCAAAATTGTTCAATCGAGCAAACTGTTTTATCGTTCATAGATAAAATAATATCGAGGTTAGAGCTTTGAGCTTTGAGCCAGTTCGGAGTTTCGGATTGAAAATACTATGTATGCATGTACTGAGAATACCGTGAACAAGTATCTTCACTGTGCTTCGATGAATATATTCCAAAATTTACGAATATAATTGTTTGTCAGTAACTTCTGATTACATTGTTCTAAATCTCATGATTTCCTGAATTTTCTTTACGAATACATTTCTTACACAATACATAATTTATTGTCATCGTCAGATATTATAAATAACCCGGCAATGATAACCTTCGTAATTTCGTGAAGTCTCACCCTTGAGGAACAATTAGCAATAATTTTAAATCCTAGTGAACATCGATTTTAATTATTAATGATAATAATTATTTATCAAAACTAATTTTGCGCTAACATTATGGCAGGATTAGAAAATTATAATAAAGTGTATCGTGGTCGTCCTACCGACCACGATTGGTGGGAGGTCGAAAATCCTTATTCTGAAAAAATTCAAGGTCGAAGCATAATTGTTCCTTCAGAAGTTCCAACTATTCATCCTTTGGCACAAGGTAGTCCACCAGACGAGGATGGTAAGATTCATCATAGATATCGTAGAAATAAAATTTTAATTTGGCACTTCTAGTAATCTATTCTTTCATAAAGCGTGCCTAGAAATACAAATTTTAGATACGTTTTTCTTAGTTAATTTAAAAAGATTTGATGTTACAGATTATACAGTCAAAAGATATATTGGTTTGGGATGTGGTTTAGCAAGTTTGATCACAGAAAATTTGTTAATTCATCCATTCATTGTCTTAAGACGTCAGTGTCAAGTAAACCCAAGCTCCACAAAATATCACTTACTACCAGTCACACTGATACCAGTGATAGTACGGTTACATCAAACACAAGGTTTACATACTTTGTGGAAAGGAATAGGTTCAGTATTACTAGTGAGGGGTATGACATTAGCAATCGAAGACTTAGTTTCTAAAGTCACACCTTGGCCAAAGTATGTAATAATTATTTGATATTTTTTTGAAAAATATGTATTAATTTAAATTTAATTTCATTATTTTAGAGAGGCAACTAACGGAAGTTCTCTGAAAAGTTTTGGTCAACACATTTTATTAAAATGGTAATGTGAAATAAGTCAAATAATTTCAAAAACTTGATACCCTTAATAATAAGTTTATTTCATTGACAGTGTTTCTATTGGTATTGTGACACCATTTTACTCTGCATCATTAGTGGAAACAGTACAGTCAGAAATAGCTTCTGAGAGTCCAGGAGTTCTGGATGTTTTCCGTGATGGTGCAATTCGTTTAGTAGAAGTCAGCAACAAAGGCAGACTTATTCCAATTTATGCATTATTACCACCTACAATTGCTTATGGTGTAACAAAATATTTATTCACACTTATTGTGAGGGGTGTGAGTCACCGTATAATGCAAATAAGACATAAGCATACACAAGATATGCAAGTAAGTCATTTTGTAAATCAACTGAATTGAATTGGAAAATTTTGATGACATAATATTTTATTCATAGGGAGCATACAGTCGTAATAGTTTGCCTGAATCTGTTGAACAAGATATAGAAATTCAATCAACACTTATTTCAATGTGCGCTGCTGACATTGTATTCTATCCATTAGAAACTATTATTCATCGACTACACCTTCAAGGCACTCGTACAATAATAGATAATTTAGACACTGGACGTAGTGTTACACCATTGCTGACAGGATACAGCGGTACTGCTGATTGTCAGAATACCATACTTTCCACAGAAGGGCCCCTTGGTTTATATAAAGGATTTGGCGCCCTAATTCTACAATTTGCTGTACACATCATGGTAATTCGCGGTACA
Source organism: Goniozus legneri (assembly GCA_003055095.1). Lineage (NCBI taxonomy): Eukaryota > Metazoa > Arthropoda > Insecta > Hymenoptera > Bethylidae > Goniozus > Goniozus legneri. The sequence goes on from NCVS01000615.1 coordinate 15,658, forward strand.
AAGTGGATCTTAACAGAAATCGGGACAATGCTTCGTCCAAAATCGAAAATTGTTAGGCCATCACACAGCGCATATAATGAGATATAAATTTGAAAAAACTTGCATATAACACTTATTATGTATTATTTTAAATATAATATTATGTAGGTAAAACGCAATACATAATACTATCATTTTTTGCCGCTAAAAAGTAACTTGATATGAATTTCATATGGATGATTATATTTTGATTATTAATTTATTTTTGCAAATGGAATTTCTTTTGTAGTGAATTAAATTGTATTATAATTTAGAAATAATATTGTAATTCTCTAAATTCTAAAGATGATATTTATGTGATTGTATATAGGTATATTATCATAAATGTAAATATTTTTTCTACAGTAGAAGCTGTACAAAAATCAGTAATTATGGTATTTTAAGAGGAAAAATGTATGACATAGTATAGAAGAAGAATAGACAGCTCTTGTAGTTGTAAAATTTTCAATCAAGTAAATTAACTAGAAAATTTTACAAAAGATATTCAATATGAATAAAATTTTGTCAACTTATTTTTTACTTTCAATTTATTATAAATATAAGTTTATACAATTAATTTTCTTTTTAAAATATACCGAACTTTGTAAAGATAAAGGACAGTGATATCTAGAACACTCATGGTCTGTTATATTCAATCTTACAAGATCTTTTTATTTAACATCTATCGTCTTACACAGCCATACCTTTCATAACATCACTTCGAAAGTAAATTTTTCTAATTTACTCATTTCAAGCATATTCAAATGTTATTTTTTAAAAAACATATTGTAAATAAAGTTTCTCCATCAGCATTATGATTAGTAGTGACAAAAATATCAATAACAACAGTAACAGTAAAATGATGATATTGAATTAATAACAATAATGGTCGAAAGTAATATAAAGAACATTGATAATTGCGAGGAATTTTTCCTCTCTATTTAGAACGCTAAAGTTTTTTTCTTATTTTCATTTTATCAAGTTTTCAACTATGAAAAAAATCAATTCGAACATTTACACAAATAATATTTGAATTCACACTACAGACGCTCATAGCCTACTAATCTATTGCTATGTACAATATATTACAAAGAATCTTTATCTACCTACAAATGTCGATACATGATTTAAATTTTCTTTATTTCACAACATGAAACTGCATTGTGCTGAATTTCGAAAAATCTCATTTGCAAGTGTTTTACTCTTCATTTTCAAGTTGTAATTGAGAAACAACATGCTAAATAAGCGGCTATGACCAATGTCCATTTAATAAAAAAAATTATTATAACAGAAAGGCAGTATGAAACTTTTCAATTAATTTTCAAGAGATCAAATATACATTGTCAATAAATTATAAAAATTTTGAATATTCATTATTATTACCAAGAAATAACGAACATAGATTTTTTTTATACAAAAATAATTGAATATATTTGCATAAAATTTATGAATTCAGAATTGTGAATAAATGCATCGTAAAATTAGCTTCAAAAATGCTTTGTGTACTACAAAAAGTGTTAAATTAATCATTTATAAGAAAATAAAATTTTATTTATAAACATTTAAAATTATATTAATCATTAATGCGTAATATAAAGAATATATTTATAATCAATTTAATTTTCATAATAATTAAATTTCTCTGAAAAATTACACATTAAATGAATATTATCACTAAATTGTAAGACACTTTGCAAAACGATTTTGGAATCGAAATCCAACTTCAGCATAAAGGTGGTGAAATCTGTTTCAGTAGTAACTCTGCATGTATCTTTTTAAAATATTTCGATTGATTTCCAATAGTAGAATCCGGACTTAAATTTGAGATGGGTTTGATTTACAAAAAACATTGGCTACTTGATTTCAGTATAGATAAAAATGATTAGACAGGACTGCCCTGCCTTTTCAGTATTTGTTAATTATGTACATGTTGCGCCTGTCGAAGATCTTCCTCGCTAGATTCACCGCGTTTCACATACTGCGGTTTGTCATCTCCCCGAACGCATCCCTCAGTCACGTGAACTGACATAACATCACTACCTGGCACTTCGAACATTGGTTCCAAAAGCAATGATTCCATAATCGCTCGAAGACCTCTTGCCCCCGTTTTCCTTTCCATCGCCAAAGCAGCGATTGCATCTAAAGCATCCGATGTGAACGTCAATTCAACCTTCATTAACAAATAATGCACCAATTAGTAATTTAAAACATCGCAAAATAAAACCAACGTTTTAATACTAAAAAGGACTGACCTTGTCCATCGAGAATAGCATTTGGTATTGTGGAATCATAGCGTTCTTAGGTTCAGTTAGTATTCTCACTAACATTTCCTTATTTAGAGTGTGGAAGGGTACCAAAACTGGAAAACGTCCTACGAATTCAGGGATCATACCAAAGTCGATCAGATCTCTTGCTTCAACTTGCTGCAATAGTATATCTTTTTCTTTGTTGTCATCTGTAGTTGATGGAGACATGTTGGCTATATCGGCTAGACTGGCTGCTCTCCGACCAGGACTTTCACTGGCTGGTGTGGCGCCAAATCCGAGATATTTCTCAGTTTTCCGTCGTGAAATGAGCCGGTCTAGGCCGTTATAAGCCCCCGACGCGACAAATAATATGTTCGTCGTATCAACTTGTAACGTATCACCGCGTAATTTCCTTGAACTATTTCTTTCAGGTACATTAACAATAGTGCCTTCCAACATTTTCAACATTCCTTGCTGAACACCTTCGCCACCAACATCGCGTAACTGATGTATGCCTGGAACAGCTCCAATTTTATCTACTTCGTCGAGAAAAACTATACCCATTTGCGCTCTATCCACAATATAATTCGCGTCTTGCAATAACTTAGCTATCACACTCTCTATGTCCTCGCCAACATAGCCAGCCTGAGTGAGCGTTGTACAATCGCAAATCGCAAAAGGAACGTCAAGGCATTGCGCTATTGTCTGAGCTAATAACGTCTTTCCAGAACCAGTAGGTCCTAATAGGAGAATGTTACTTTTCTCCAATTTCAATTGATGTTGTTTACTATCTAATATGTCTGATCCAGGTACAGATTGTGTAGTTGTGGCTTTTTGTTGATCATTGCTACCAGGAACTTGTTGAAATCCGACTCCCAATGAATTACCGATTCCCGAAATGTGAAGAAGGTCTGAAACGATTGAATTTTATTATTGACACTATGCATAAAAATACTTTTGATGATAATCCAAATAAATGAAAATTATTTTTAACAATAGAGATATCTTATTTACGTGGCTTGAGACCTCTATGAGTGAAGGGATGGTTCATTTCTTGTGTTCCAACAGCTGTAGTATTATTATTGGTTGGTGCAGGAGTTGGTGTAGGTAAATTATTATAAATTCGTTTGTAATGATTATATACAGCTACACTTAAAACTTTCTTAGCATACTCCTGCCCAACAACATGTTTATTAAGGTATTCGAATATCTAAAACAATAATACACAAAATTTCAGTAACTGAAATTAAATTTAATCAAGCAATGAGGAAAAATTTTGATACTTTTTTGGGTGGAGGAGGTGGTTTTCTATAAAATCCTTGTTTGGATTCTTCTGGCCGTAATGCTTCTTTCAAACTCCTCTTGGAATCAATCTCAGATAATACAACAAAAAAATGATGGCATTTTTCGCATTTCACAAACCTTGTTGATGCTGAGAAAATTATGCTTAAATGATTTTTTGCATTTGATTTTTAAATGAAACTTTAAGATTTTTCATATACTTACATACAAAGGTTTCAACATGTGTACAAGGATCGCCACATTTTGGACAAGTCAAGGTATTTTTCTTTCCTCCGTTACCACCAGATGAACCAGTGGAAGATGTTCCTTCTGAAACATCTTTACTAGGAGGTGTTGTGTCTGATGGTACTTTTCCTAATATTCTGCTTGTTGTTAACGATCGTACAGCTATTACTCTAACCATTTTGTGAACTATTGAAATAGGAGGAAATTATTTAATGTAAGATTTCTTACTCGTATGTATGACTAAATTTTTTACTTACAGTGATTAGTGACATGTGCAGATGATGCCAATCGGCCAGCATTAACCAAACAACATCGAACACAACTCATGGTTGCTAATTTCTGCCCTTTTTTTAAATCCAAATTCTGACTCTACTCACTAAAATTTATTTCAACCAAAATTAGAATAGAAGCGAAAATAATATTCTAAAAGATTATATTGGTCATTTTATATAATAGAAAATTCATCATTCAGATAAATACACAAATGCATTAAAACACATTAATTAAATGATTTTCCAATATAACTATACGCGGTATCGACCTATATGAGTCCGGCTGTACATACAAGAGCGATACGTCGTTCGAGCGTATATTTTTGCCGTAATTGAACGCAATAAGTCATATAAACAGTAGTTGCTTGCATCTCGAACGTACAAAAATTCTGTTGCTAAATTACAGATCAAAGTTCAATGCTACTATTATTTTTCAACGCATAACATAATTCTGTACTATTTTTCTTGCAAATTTTTCAGAACGATCTGAATGTCGACATTGCGAATTTCGAGAATTGCAATACAGGTTATACTACCACATTCAAGCATATGTAATATCGAAGATTTATTCACACTATAAAAATAAGAGATATGCGATAACCGTAGCGAGATATTATTGTCGGATCCAGCACATTTCAATTTACCAACCTCCAATTTCTTTTCTGAACGTACTACAGAAGATAACGTCGACGTTTTACAGTTTATGTTTAGTACGGTGAGTTGACAATTTGAAAAAAGAAAAAATCCCGGAGTCAGTGCCGTAATGATACAGCGCACAGTTGTCAAAATGATAAAAAAATTCTGTAACTGCGATAACAAAACAAATTTTAATGTACCCGAATTTGACACATCACTTACAACGTAACAACAATCACAAACCCCCCCGAGTTAAATAGAATCCAAGGTCAAGGGACCAATCTCTCCCACTTCGCGATTTCTCCCGATCGTACTATGATATAAATAAATTACTCTGTTAACATTGATACGTCATTAATGAAAATTGTTCAATTTACCTTAAAATGTATTATGAACATGAGAATTTTTACGAAGCCGGAAAATAAAAATTATAAGTTTTTGCAGTCAGGTAAAACGGGTTAAACGGCGTAAACTATTGATACCACAACCAGCACCGCCTGACGGCCGAAACTCACGAATGTCACGTACATACACTTGACGTGCAAAATATACCGTCGACAGTCGCGTTCGAAACTGCAAAAGCATTATCAGCTGTCTTTCTCTTGTTTTACGACAAGCCGCGCACATCTAGATAAAATTTAACCAGTTTATACATAACAACTGTTTATTCTTATTAGCGTATTTATTTTTATTTTTGAATAATCGCATATAAATATCTTATATTTCGCAATCATAAAGTGGCTAAAAAAATATAATACAAGGAAAGATAAAATTAGCAAAATATAATAAACCGAATTGATTAACATAACTAAATAAATGCTAAATGTGGGCAAATAGAACAATTCTTTGCTCATTTGCAAAATTAAGAATGGTGATTGCCCTACGTTTTTCTTTTTATGAATCAATATATCTATGAATTTTTATATTTTGAACTGATTATTATTTCTTCAGCTATTATTTTTTGAATGAATAACATTCAAAAATAGGCTCATTCAAAATAATAAATACGAAGTAATTTTAGATTCAAAAATTAAATTCTGTTCTGCCTTACCGATAAGGTTTGAAACTAAAACTGTATTATCAGCAAATCCACTAGTGAAGTTTGGAGTTAATCGCATACCACATAGAATTTCATAAAAGTTGCTATAAAATTACTTATTTCATACTATACATACATATTACCGAAAATTAATTATATTTATAATATGAAATAATATAGAAACGCCGGTTCACCTTCACCTACAAAGCCAGTGGTACTCAAAATTTTGTAGGTTCCACGCGCAGCCAACTTCCGAGTAATGAAATTTCTGATTTGTGCCGACTGTTCCACACGCAGCCAACTTCTGAGTGATGAAAGTTTCAGACTGATGCTGAGTGCTGACTGTAAACACGCATGGTATAATGTGTATTCTAACCCAAAAAGAACTAAAATTAATAATTATTAAACTTAATTATTTCTATTGACATAATAAAAACTAAGACAATGGTACTATCAAAAGCGGAAGTTGATAAAAACAAAAATAATGAAGTAAGTTAATGGTTTTCGTACTAATACTAATTTCCGAATGAAGAAATATTGAGGTTATAAACATATTACACAAATTTACTACACAAAACAAGAATTATGTTCAAAAATATAGTTAGAATTCTGGCTCATTTTATCAAAATAATTTATTTTTCAGATCATTTTAATGAGGAAAAATGTTCGTCAAGCAAAACTACATATAATTAACAAATTAAATAGGGAAGCTAAGAAATTACGTGTCAGACATGGAAGTGAAAAAGAGAAAGAAAAATTAAATCGTAAAGCAGATAGATTAATCGCAGAATTGATGGCAATCAAGAAATTAAAAGATGACGATGTATCTAAATTTGGAATTATAAACACAAGAAGCTTAAAAGAAGTACTAGAGGATAGTACCGCAGATGTAAAAGTACGAGGCTTAACAAGACTGGTTTTTCACAAGAATTTAAATGAAAAAATTGAAGAATTCCGTCAAAAATTTCCTGACTATAACGAATATATTGAAAAATTGAAGCAAAAAAACAAGAAAAAACCAAAACCTGATGACAAGAAAAGTGCAGTCAAGAAATCAGGAAACAACACAATTGACAATATTAATAATACTCATAACAACAAAGATATTGTAGAAAGTAAAGAAGAAGGAGAAGAGAACAATAAAGAGAAGGAAACTGTAGAAGAGGAAAAGCAGAAAAGCGAAGAGGAGAAAGGAAGCGAAGAGGAGGAGGGAAGCGAAGAGGAAGAGGAAAGCGAAGAAAATGATTCCATAAGAAATTCTCAAAATGATGAACCTGGTAGCAGGTTTGAGATGAAATCGCAACAATTGCCTAAACCCGAAATAGTGAAACCCAAAAAAGTTGAGAGAAAAGAAACAAAACTAGAAACTCACAAATTGAAAGATAACATAACTAAGCGGAAATTAAAGGAAAAGTTAATTGAAGAGGCAGACAAAGATACTCCAGAGATTAGGATGGAGCAAGATAACTTTTTGATGACTCGTAACTATGAAACATATTCAGTAAGAAGATTAAAAATTGCAGAAACACGCACACACACACATTCTGAAAATGACCAATTCCATGACAATATTGGTAATTTGAAAAAAGAAAGTATTCCATTCAATTTCTCTCAAAAATCAAACAGAAAGAGTAATTTCCAGAATGATTCAAAACCGAGAGGAAAGTTCGATAAAAACGTGAACAGTAGTCAATCAACCGATAACTTGCATCCTTCTTGGGCAGCGCGTAAGAAGCAGCAAGAAATTATGAAAGAAGGTTTCAAAGGAAAAAAAATAATTTTTAACGATGATTAGACTTTTATGGATGTACATTAATGTATACAAAACTTAGAATAAATTTTAATATTATTTGTTGATTCATCAATCGTAATTGAAAATACATTTTTAATTATGTTCATAATAACATTAATTGTAAATAAAATTTCAATACAATTTATAATATGAATACAATATAGATAATATGACTGTTTAAAAAATTAGTGGTTCTTTTTTTGTAGTTCTCTCTATATACAACAAGTACAAGTACAGTTTAGTTGTAAAACCCGAACTCTCCGATTAGTTAAACTACGAATTTAAAAATGAAATCAAAGAATTTAGAAAGAAATTTTTATCTTGGTCGAAATTTGAAACTATTTATTTTTCGAAAGAGTTCTTTGCTTCTCCGCGTGCATAACGAGCTGCGAATCGACGGGAAGCCCTTTACGCCTACGCACCGCGTCAATATACCTCTTCGCCCGGTTTCCGCTGTCCGCCTTCTCCCCGAAGTGCAGATATTCCTCTTCCGTCGACGGCACCCAATAAGGATCCTGTTCGATCACCTGCAAAGAAATGTGTAACGGTAGCGTGAGAAACTCGCAATAAGCCCCGCCACGCTTCGACAGATTATAAGGGAAGCGCACCGCAGGATATACCCGTCTTCCGCTTTTTCAAGGAGGAGGACTTTTCGACAAAAAAGAAGAAAAAAAAGAAGCCGAATCAGTCGAGTAAGAGAGGATCGCGAAAGCTTAGGGAAAATCTCAACCGGAAGCGCCGGGTCATCCAGGAAATTAGTCTTAAGAACGGATGTCGTTACCGAGATTTTACGCTAGGAAAGAAACGTAAAGGTCCCGAAAAAAATACCGAGAAGAAAAAAGTTCTCATTTGAGTTTTGATTTTCGTGCGATTCTTTGGAAGCGATCAAAGTCAAAAAATAAGTCCTTGTCTTTGTGAGACAAAATTATATGAAAACCAGATTCTGATCTCTCGCTATTATAAATTGACGTAATCATAATTTTTCCTGACCCTTAAATTTTTATTTAAATTTTTTAATCCTGTGTCAGTAGGCTCCATTATGGTAATAAATATTTATTCGAATAATTCATTATAAAAATTGGTAGGTCAAAAATGCATCGGTAATTACAGCTTGAAAATAAGATCTGGTTTGAGGTCAATTTTTGATTATTTAGCAACTATTCGGGTCTTCATTTTAAGGACCAAATCAATTCTATAAAACTCGATTCTGACCTGTTTTTGGATCAAAACAAAAACTCATTTTTGACTCGGGGAGGTAAAAGTCGAGCCCGATCGAAGATGGCCGAGCTCTCGAGACGGGGGACAGGCTCCCGAGTGCTACTGTATTCCGTCGACGCATGAAACTCGTCCGATCACCGTCTTGCGTAAGCCGGTAGCACTTTGAAATAGCCCCCTTCTCCTCTTTTACCTCTCGGAGAGCGCACGCGGCCGCTTACGTTTCTCGTTCCCTCTCGGTTATCCCATTTTCGTGTCTCGAAATATTTTATCGAGCGTCATCGCATCCCTTCCCCCCTCGGCGTCCCCCTTTTTTTTACGAAGGAGGATCCTACCCATTTACAAAGCCTCCCAATTATACTCGAGGAGAGGCACCGTAAGTGTAAAAACATCGGGTACGAATATTTACGCCTCGGGCCCGCGATCTCGCGTCGCATTCCAGGATATATATAGCGAGACGGCCGACATTTATATCGCTCCGATTGGCCGATACTCGACAAATAACTTTTTCGGCACGAAATCGAATTTCACGAAAGTTTTCGTGGATGTGTGTGTGTGTGTGTGTGTAAATATATATACTCAATTCGGCATCTCACCCACATCTCTTTCTCTCTTTTTCTCTCACCCAAATTTATCTCTCTCACTCTCCGTTCCGTTTCTCGTCCTACACGCGCCTTTTCTTCCTTCTTTTTCCTCGTCTCGTTCTCTCACAACCAGCCGGTATTGAAATTTATAAGACGCGGACACCTGGCTACGGCTGGAAGGTGAGTCCCGATCGCGAGGCTCACAGGACGGCAATGAAATCGTCTGCTCTCCCGTTAACGCGAGACCGGGTCATTTTGGACGAGAGTTTTGCCATCGAGGAACGACACGCGGACAGGTGATCGCCAAGCAGCTGGTAGCCAATAGTTTTTGCTTAGGGCCAGATTTGTTTTCGCAAAGCGTGTGGGAGGCCTCTACGTCGGTAATTTATTCGCACTTGTAGCCATTGAGGAGGAGAGAGAGAGAGAGAGAGAGAGGTCGATCAGGAATGACGGTAGCGGAGATTGAAGATTAGTAAATATAAATTCGTTGTTTTTTTCTCTTGATTTTAGAATTCACAGAAAGAATAGATAGAAGATCTAATTTTTACTTTTGAATAAATATTTCTACTGTAAAAAATTACGAGTTATCACTATACTCCTGCCAATTTCAATTCCCGTTTTCTTTTTAATATGATGGATATAACCGACATGTTTAAACGTAGTAAGGTGATAGTAAACAAATACCCTTAGAGCGTATCAAATTCAATCGTAATGCCACTATACTTTCCAAACATCTCTTAATTCAAAACTATTCTTGACTGACTGTATACGTTATCTATGTATCGCACAATTTTAGAAAAAAATTTCTAGGCAGTGCTACATATAATACTAACTCCTGGAAGACTGCAACCCGTCCAACACCGCATACAAAATTTCGAGTGGAAATCTGGCGCGGCATACGATCGGTAGATTTCGAATCGAGCGAAAAAAGCGATAGGAGGGGGTGAAAAAAAAGAACGGGCTACTTGCAACCTGTTGCTCGCGCGATCCTCTTGAACCCTCGAGCTATTCACTCGAGTCGAAGATTATCGCTCGGATAATTAAAATACTTTTTCTCCCTTTTCTCCTATCTGGCGACTTCGAAGCGTTTAAATATACGTTCCTGATCGCGATAAAATTTCCGTTGAATTTTTTCCACCGGCGTTTTTTTTCTCCCTCTCCCCTCTCTCTCTCTCTCTCTCATCCTACAGGGCAATAAATAGAGGTTTACCCCGTAGCACCAGCAGACGCCGGGAACTCGGAGGAGACGTATATTATATCGGTCCACGGTTAACCTGTCGTACGGTGTGACAGCGCCGAGGCAGATGCGTGATTTAACGACGCCGATCCGATCTATCTTTGTATATTCGTCTTCGTCTTCTCGAGCCCCTCCCTCTTCCTCCGCCGCGATATTCCTTTTTACCCTCGATGGGCTCGTTTCGGCTTTTGTTTCCCGACTCAATGGTAATTTTCGCTGGAACTTTACGACGGGTTTTCACGACCGGGGGAAGGAGCGCGAGCCGATCTTCCGGCCCCGCGATATACGCGACCGCGATTCGCCGCGAGAGAGTGAAGAAAAAAGGAGTTGAGTGAGAGAGAAGAAGGTGAAAAAAAAGAAACTCCGTTAGGCCGGTCGCGTGCTGCCACTTCTCCCGAGAAGGAGAGAGAAAGAGAGCCTCTCGCGAGATAGTCGCGCTATTGCCGTTGTATCGGCACGAACGGATATCCGCTCGCGCCCGGGGCCCGGGCTCTTCTTCGTCGGGCCGCGATGTGAACATCGGCGCAGGTGGAAAATGGAAATCGTTAACCCGACTAGAAATTTTCAACCGAGCTCGTCCGGGCCCGAAACGAAGAGTGTAGAGCAGACGCGTCCCGAGGAAACGAACGGGATATCCTTCCTCGCAACGATATCGTAGTTATCTAACCCTTAAGTAACGGGCAAGAATCTGTTCGAACTACTAAAAGTGTATTCCTTTATTTAACTAACTCAATCGATATATTTTTCATATAGAATGATTTAGTTGTTTTGCAAATAAAAGCTCAGAGCGTTCATTCGAGTATCGGACCCCTAGTCAGAATTTTATATGTGTCAGGATTATGCCCCTGATGATTTCCAGTGATGTAACGTAACGATCGGCATCGAGTAGCCGGCGAAGCGGCGGCGTGGCAAATGCCGCGCGGCGCGTTAATTCGATCGAAAAACCCCGAGGAAGTCGGCGATGCGAAAGAAAAGATCCCATTGATGGCAAGGGGTGATAGGGGGAGAGCGAGTGGACGACATTGCGCACGAACCAAAGAGGATCTCTAGGAAAGCCAGGTCTTTCGTGGCAAAACATCCATAGAAGCGCGTTGGGCCCGTACGGCGATCGACCGACCGACCGACCGACCAACGACCGGTTCGTACGTTTTTTCTCTCCCTCTCTTTCTCTCTCTCTCTCTCTCCCTCCTCTCGCTTCTCCGCTTGGTCTTTTTTTATATAACGTCGCGCAGGACAGGCCCCTTCGGTATCCGCTCGACTTCATTCATTAACTCATTCTTGTTTACAGGAAGTTCCTGCGGGACGGCGTCGTCTTGCCTCACTGGCGTCGTCTTCTTGTTCGCCGTCGACGTTCTCTCTCTCTCTCTCTCTCTCTCTCTTTCTCTCGCTCTCCCCCTTCTCCTTTTTTTCTACCTTTATTACCGTTCCACTTTCGATCGATCTCTTATTGCCGGAATAGAAAAATACGTTATCAGGTGCGAGGGGATGGGAAGAATAATCTCGCGAACGGTTAGAGAGTCGTAAATAAAATAGTCCGACTTTTTCTATCTTGCTAATGGTTTTCTCCAAGAGAGAAATGGAATTTCTTGGTTCTCGGTGGATTGGGTATTGTCGACGGTGATAGCGACACGTGACGCGAAGATCGCTAAACTGGTTGTCTGTGCCTTCTGGGAGAGTGGAACTAGGGGTTCGTTTGTACTCCTTTCAATGGAATACCTTCAATTTTATCAACGGCACATTCAAAAGAAATCTCCATGTTTATTGGTTAAGACTTCAACCGTTCGAAATCAACTGCTATCGTGTGTAATAATGAATATTTGATATAAATTATTGGCGATATTTGGATTGAGTATGAATAGAATTACGATTGGCTATATTCGAGCATTCCTCATTCGGATTCAGGAATGTCTTTGGAATTCACCAGTTGGCCAGTCCAGCCTAGACAAATCTTTAGGAGTCTTTCCTTCGATGGTTTCCGCTTTCCCTATTCAGAAACCATATCCGGTAAGAAGAATTCTTTCTTCCTCCAAATACTACCATTTAAATCATTATCACCTAACCGTGTGTCCCTTGTCTTCCAAATGCGCTATTCCATTCTCGGGACACTCAAGGAAGATAAAAACGAGAATCGAGTGACTCTATCGGAGCTAGCCATCGATGCTTTACGAGCAGGCACCAATACCGTGAATGAAATTCGGAAGATGCACCTCGCGATCACCTAGCTCCACTTTCGGCTCTGGCACCATCTGCCCCGCGTATAATAGTAGATACCAGAGGGGTCCGTTAACGAAGCAGCTACCGGGCTACTCCGATGTGCGAGAAAAGCGCGAGGTTCTCGAAACTGATGAAAAGGTAGAAGATAGCACTCGAGAATCCTCGAGAGCTCATGGATAGGTGCCCGCGACAACTACGCCGTCATTGTGCCACTGTCACCGTCTCGATTGTGGGCATTGTGCGGGTGCACAATAGCACCACTGGCTCCTGAAACTTACACCCTCGGCGTCTATCCCCTTGATTCTTCTACCAGTCAGGCGTCGCGATTTCTGGCCCGTGGATTCGCTCCATTTTCGACCTATCCGTCTATGCGCACGCACACACATACAGCATCTCAGAGATGAGAAGACTGGACCCCTACGGCGCCGTTTCGAAAAATCCTATCCTCTATATGCGCGTATAAATGCGTGAAAGGGAGGGAGGGGGGGGGGGGCTCGGTTCCCATTATCGCAGGTAAACCTCCGTCGAGTGGCTCATTTGCAAAACAAAACGGGGCCCGCGGTTCCCCGCGGGAATGTATCTCGTCCGTCAGATGAACCGTTCTTCTCGTTTTTCTTTACCTCAAGGGCCTTGTTTCTACCTCAACGCAGTGTGTCGGCAATTATCTACACGAACTCGCCGATTCTCTTCTATATACTAGTTCTTCTATATTTATCGTTGTGGGAAAATTAACGAAAACGAGGGGGCATTACCTCCCAGTGGCTGAAGACGAGCTGGGGACTGGCCAGGCCTGAAGTTTGGATACGCAGTTCCCTGCCGAGCTGGAAGCTCTCCGGTACCGGGAGAGTCGCCAAAACGCGGAATTGTCCGCCAAAGCCGAGCGCGCTTTCTGCGGCAACCACGCGGCCTAATCTTCTGCCGAACTCAGCGTACAGTTTACCTGGAATGAAAAAAAGCAAAATAAATATAAACTCAGAAAAACCAACACTCCTACTACTACTTTACTATTTTTGTTGGTTAAGAAAAGTCCTAACTATAAAAGAGAAAAATATGCATGAAATATTAATAAATATTAGTCAAACCGAGCTGTCAAATTTCTCCGAGTGTAGAAGCTTTCGAGATAAAACTCTCATTACTCTTTTTTCCACTCGATCGGGTTTATCGCCTGTAATATTCGAATTTATTGGAGTGAAAATTTAAGTAATGATCGAGCCAGCCCGGTGAAATCGCGTGGGTTGACCGTGTTGCATAGCGACTTTACGCTAAGTAACCGTTAATGTAAGGTATGCCGAGGCGCCTCGAGCATCGAAGTAACCTTTTATGCTGAAATAGGACGACCATTCCCGGTGATCGTTATGTAGGTGTTGCTGAGGTATTTTAGGGTTCTCTCGATACGAAAACGAATTTGGTCGTATCACGACTGCCCTGTTTTATAGCTGTTCTCTCTCTCTCTCTCTCTCTCTCTCTCTCTAGCGCGCACAAGAAAGAGAGAAAGAAAGGAAGAATACACAGGAAGAAAAATTTCTCCGAGTTTAACAATTTTTGTTTCGTTCGAACAAATTTCAACAATTAAAGTAGTGGAACCAAACTTTGTTCTGATTTGCAAAATTATCGATTCGTCCAATACAACACTTCTTTTCGTTGTTTTTTATTTAAGAGCCGTGAGATAGAGCAGAGAGGCGATAAATGAAAATTACCCGTACAGCCCACGTCCGGTCGAATGAATCGAATTAATAAAATTCATTGCGAGTCAAATATTTATTCGAACGCTCACCGCAAATTTATGCCCGATACACGGCCGAAGGGGGCTCTTTTCTTCGTTTTCATTTGACGAGGGAGAGAAGCCGCAGAGATCTCGCCACTCTGCATTTTCGTTTGGGTCCGGACCCCGCCCCCTTCGCGGCTCCCTCCTATCCGAGTTTTTCGTTCTTCGGCGCATTCGTTAGGCCTGTTCGAGAGAGGCATCGTGTGCTTCCGGTCGTGTCTCGCGGCACCTGTGCGCACCTGCCTTCCATCCGTTCATCCCCCCGCTCCTTTCTTCTCTTTCTCTCTCTCTCTCTCTCTCTCTCTCGCTCGCACCTATCGATGCCTCATCTCTACGGCTCCGTGTTAACTCCGATTTTTCTTATCTCACTCCCTTTCTCTCTCTCTCTCTCTCTATCTCTCCCCAGAGAGCAGATCGATCGATGGGTCCGAGATCGGGGCGAAGATAGCCCGTCCCTCGACTTTGCGATTTTCGTAATGGGCCCCGGCGAAGGAAAATCTCAGGAAAATCTACGGAGAGTCGCGCCGAGCGGATGTGCCCGCAAGAACCTATCGACAACACAGTTTGACGACCGCTCGACCTGTTTACCTCTCGCGCTCGACGACAGTTTCGCAAGAACGTCGACGGAAGAGCACGCTCGTTCCTGAGATAAAGTACTATCGGCTAGGGTGACTGCCAACAAATGGTCAAACTACGAATAATCGAATAAATAATCGATACCAAACCATTCACATATATCGAACAGTTTATTTACTGGTTAGCGTAAACGGTTAACGTTATCCATCTACCGAGAAGTTTACCCTTCGCTTTGTTTCATTTTCCTCTCCCGGTTCTTCTCGAATATCGATTCCCTAAAATATTCGGTAAAAAAAAAGATCTCACGCGTGTTATTTAACAGCTCGCTGAACAGTAGCGCGATATTCCCGGCTTGATTTTCACGCCAGGTGCGGGCTAATACGGGAAACGACCTTGCGAATGGACCCTAATGTATCCGAGAGACCGTGTATGTTTGTACAAGACCGAGGCATAGGCCGGGAGCGTCGAGGAAATTTAACAATTAATCACGGCCTGATATTCGACTCGCGTGTACCCCGACCGCAGGTTCATACGATATATCCGACGGAGAAAAAAGGTACACATACATTTTCCCACAAATATCCATCCGTGCATAACTACGTACGAGCTTTATGCGCGACACAAAAGGGCCAGAGGAGCTGCTATATATACGAGATGCATATAAACGAAAACACAGGTGCGCTAGATGCGCGCTTTTGCCACAAGAACGAGAAGGGGAGGGAGAGGGGGGAGAAATATACGCAAGCGAATGTTTCCCACTGGCAGCGAACGGCGCTCGAGTGTACGTATGGCGAGGTACGAGTGAGGTGAACCAGTGCGCGCGAGGGAGGAGAGATCGAGGGAGGGGGAGAGAAACACGGAAAGACGACGACATGGAGCGAGCAGCGGAATGAAAAGGGACGGTGTACGGGAGTGGTGGGGGCCGAGCGACGCCAAGTGGGGAAATCTCGAATGAAGGAGAACGAAGGGAGAGAGAGAAGTGAATGGACCGCAGCCACCATCAATGAACCAGCGGTTCTCAACCTACTCGCTGTTGGGGCACCGGTCTTCAACTTCTCCGGAGCGAATTTTGCTCTCCCTTCGAAATATTACATTTGTTCACCGAGGATAAATAACTTAGCTCGGACCCGATACAATTTAAGCCACTTTTCTTTAAAATTAATAATATTGTGTCAGGGAGACTGAAAATCTACAACTGAAGAAATATTAATTAAAGAGAACGGAGTATGGCGAACATAGTTACTTAGACCTCGTACAATTCTAGTCACTTTTCTTTCAAATTAACAATCTTGTCTTAGAGATTACAAAAATCTATCGTTAAGGGAATATTAAGTTGCCGATTCCCACGCGATTTTCCAACTTCTGACTCGAATGAGGCAATTCGCTTGTTTCCTTCCTTTACGAGAAAAACGAAATTAACCACGCACGAATAACGATAGTTAGATCGAAAGCGATGCGAGAAGCATAGAAATCACCTTTCGACGCCCACCCAAACACGCGTGCACGAGAGAGTCACGAAGCCGTGCGGTTGCAAGTGCGCCCGGCCCACGGAAATCGAGAGAGACGCTCACGCACCGTACGTAACGTACGTAGGCACGTCGAGAGAGTTCGCGTATATCTGTCCATTTGTGTACGCGTGATTACGTGAAATGCGTGTATCGAAAATGTTCACCGTATCCACTAAGAAAGGTTCGTCGATTCTGGAATTTTTTCTTAACGTCATATCATTCCGATTCAAAAGTCGGTAAACACTAAAAATTTTTGTATCAAATTTGACTTATATAGCTTATCATACATGGTATTTGAATCATGAAAATTTGAAAATTCTGAATATATATTCGGTTTTGAATTTCAAGACTTTCTAATGGAGACTCAATGTCCAATCCGAGTGATTTATTATAACAAAAATCCAAGAAATTTTCTTTGAAAGATTTATCGGGTTCCCGAAGGACGCCGGTATCGTTCCGAGTGAATTTTTCGTCTCAGAGAAGCGTTTAAGGACACCAGCGATAAGTGAAACGCATGCACGGGATTATTTTTGGAACGTCGACGAAATTTCACGTGGGCGAAATATTTACCTCGATACGTCACACGGTAAGAGGTACAAACACGGGCCCACGCGCGTGCCGAGAGATCTCATCGCACGTGGGCTCCGAAAATATGTATAACTGTACTGGTGTACTTCGAAGGGAGGAAAAATGAGAGAAGCCCGGTAACTACAATAATGGATATAAATACGAATCAATGAAACAACCTTTGAGACGCTTACCCAATCGCTATTTACATAACTACACTCTGTGTTTGTGTGTCGTACGTACGTATGTCTGCGTTGGATGACTTAAATATTCCGACATCGCAAAAAGCGAGATAAGCCACTCCGTATGGCGTGAAAATTGCGATCCAGTGCTATTTACGCTTATTATTGATCGTGACATCGCGCCGTTTTACGCGGGGAGATAATTTCCGATCGTTTTTGCCATCGCTCGTTCATTAGCGTCGCGTTATATAGCCAGTAACTAGTTCTCGAGCTTTTCGAAATGTACCGAGAATGAGAGTAAAACGAACGAGAAATCATGCATGAATTAAGATGTAGGTAACGTATTCGTATATATAGTGGCTCGTGTTATAAATCCTTGGCTCGTTCGGGTACTTTCCATATCCACCCGCAATTGTCCATGTAATTCTGCCAGAATTATGTACGCTGATAAAAATTGTTTGATATTGCCAAATTAAGAATTTTCGCATTGCCAGTTGCGACTGAGAAACATCCTTAATTAAGATTACGAGACCCGAGAAAAGTTTCGCAAGCTTCGAGGAGACTCCTCTTTTTCCTATTTATGGACGTCAAATTGTCGTGAGATCGGAGGGATCGCGAGAAGGAGGGAGCCACTCCTATTGCACCTGGCCACGCGAGAGGGATTTAACAACGTCGAGGGAAAGGAGCGGGCGTCCCGTTTTCTTCCTCGCGTCGAGTAAATAGAAGCGAGAGATATCATCGAGGACGAAGGAGTAAGACGAAGCCGAGGTAAACACACGGCGTATCGCACGGAAAGAACAAAGACGGAGCGAGGCGAGGCGAGGAGGAAAGAAAAATCGAAGAGAAGACGCGAAAACGAGGTGTGCAACTCGCGATGAATGTACGCGCCGAGAGCGGCTAACGGCAGGAAGGTGAAAAAGATAGAGAAGAAGATGAAGAGGGGTGGAGAGCGAGGAGCGGGATTCTAGAATGAGAGAGGAAGCTACGGGGCAAAAAAGGTAAAAAAATACAGCCAGGGAGGGAATACGAGTACGAGAGGAGAGGGAGAGGGAGAGGGAGAGGAAAGAACCCCGGTGCGCGCGAAGAAGGAAGAAAAATGCCGCGGGCCAGGAAGACGATAGAGATCCCCACTCTGAGGATGGACAGAGCGGGCAGGTATAACCGAAGAAGCGAGAGGGTAGGAAAAGGAGCAAGGAGAGGAAGACGGGACGATGGTAGGGAGAGCGAGAGAGAGAAAGAGAGAGAGAGAGAAAAATGGGAGGACACGTCGAGGCGAGTGGAGGTCGCGCCGAAGGGGAGGGGAGGAAGCGAGAGAGGAAGAGGGGTGGGGGCACCCATTCATGCTTTGCCTCTGTGCTTCAAGAGTTCCAGTTGAACGTGCGACATACCTTGGTGTAACCCGCGCGCGCGCGCAGCCGAGAGACCGAAAGAGCCGAGCGAAACGCGCGATCGGCGCGCCATTCTGAAAACCTCCGAGGGCTGGACTCTTACTACTTTACTACTACTATTACTACTACTACTACTACTTGCTACTACCAGTCGGGTGAGAGAGAGAGAGAGCCTGGGGATTCATTCGTGTCGCGGCAGCCGCAACCGCTGGACCTGCTCGATCGAGATCGAAATAAGAGAAAAGTTGGAAATTTCTCGAACGATTCGCAGGGAGATTTTGATCGATAACAGGACTGTCTCTCACAGCTTGACTTTCTAATCGATCTACCTAATTCTAGGTAAAACGCGAACCGGTGAAAGTCCGGAGCGGTGCGATAATTGAAGCACTCGCGCCTTCGTAATATACCGAGGTCTAGAGTGGTGTGTGTAGAACGGCGTAAACCGGCATCGAGCCCGATTAGGACCGCGTCGAGTGCACTATCGAAAATGGTCTCGAGGTCGTGACAATTCACCGAGCTTTAAGTATACAGTGATTGCATTATGTGATATAGAGATGAGGAGTTGAGAGGAAATAGTGACAGTATCGGTTTTGTGTTCGTGCACATTTTGGGAAACGAAGAGAGGACGAGAGTGAAGAGAGAGAAAGGAAGAGAGAGAATAAGAGACTTTGAGCGAAAAAGCCTAACGAGAAATCATGAAGAACCTGCTGTGCTTCTTGGCGATCTACGGATTCGCGCTCAAGTGTCAAGCGAGTCTGCTCGGGGTCGAGCTAGACGAGGCTGGTCAGGAGTTCCTCAACGAGTACCTCTCGCTAGACGAGAGCAGGTACCTAGCCGAACTTCAAGAGTTTCAGGATGCCGCTATCGAGATCGATCTCATCGACAGCAAAAAATATCGCCGACCGCATCAGGAGCCCAGGGTGCTCTATCAAATTGGGGTAAGTTGAATGAAGAAATTTAAAAATGAAAGTGAACCTATAGATGGGTACACATCGAGGTATTGTAAAGGTTTTCAGCACTCGATACTTCAGGTTATTCGCGATTAGAAACTTGTCCGTCTACTGGTAGAGTTACCCTAGTAGCGAGTCGAATGAAAAAACGAAACAAGCGAGAGAGTATGTAAACCATTGTCTAGGAATGAGTTAAGAGCACAGAATTCTCTTGCACACAACAATACGCGACGACCTCATGGTAATTGGATTCTTCGCTCGCTCGCGATCACGTGACTTTCGCGCAGAGAAGTCTCTCGCAGGATAGGTTACGGTATTATACACGCGTTACGGCAATACGTGGCGACTGTCGACATTTGCAAAATGTCCAGGCGATTGGCAAACACCAGCCGAGCCGCAAAGCAAACCTAGCTTTGCATTTCTTTCCATTTTTTTCCTTTCGAATGACCGGAAGGAAAAAAGTTTGACGTTCCGAAATCGGCCATTCGAGATTCGAAGTACGAGAATCGCGTGCGCGTTGCTCCGATTCAGCGTTATAATGTAAACAGGAAGTAGGAACCCGATATCGACTCGAGCATATACGACCGAGTCATCTATATATCGTTAAAATTACACACGCCCGATCGATCGACTAGCCAGCGTTGTAATTTGCTGCCTGGTAATTCGATAATTCACTGCTTCGATACAGAGATATTGATCCGAATAATCGCATTCGTAGAAAGAAATGTTGCAAATAATAATTTTGGTCGTTGATGGATGTTTGTTTCCTACAAACAAACATTGGTATTCTGTTATTGCTAGTGCGAGGACACGAAAAATCGTTGTCGCCACAAATTCTCGGTACTATCGCGATTCTTTTCGGGAAATTCTAATTTCGCAATACGGAAACGCCGTATTTCCTTTTTTCATTAAATCCTAGCGGGTACGTGATTCACAATCGTCGGGATAACCCTTGATCCGACTTTTCGCCAATCAGTGCGTAACGTCACGCGAAATCCGGATAACGATTATCGCATCGCGAATTGTCGATTTTTCGGTAGAGGAAAAAGAAGAAAGAAGAAAAAGAAATTTAAGAGAGGAGATAAAGATTTTGGAACTAAGAAAAAAATTTAAGAAAATTAATTTCCTCTCTTAATTTCACTTCTAATTTTATTCGATTTGATTTTTGATTGAATTTGATTTAAGAAATTTTTGGTAGAACTCGTTAGGAGGAAGTCGTTTGAATCAATTCGAGCGCCCATATATAAACTTCCACGAGGATGATCCACGTGTAGGCGCGAGGAGCCCAAGAAAATAAAATAGTCACAACTATCGCGAAATCTTTTATTCATAATCCCAAGAATCGCGTATGATTCTTTAACGGACCCGAGTCTCCTATTTTTTCCTCTTAGCTTCTCCGGCTAGTCGGGTTAATAATATTCCCCGAAGTAGTTTCCATCGATTGAGAGTGGCGTACGTGAATGAAGTTACGCGTACTCTAGTAAATCAACGTGGTGACGTGCGCGCGTGGGAATGCAACGATAATAGTTCGAAAATGCGAGAATGCGAGGTGCATCGTTAGCGATAACGGGGAATCGAAGAAAAATAAAATAGCGGTAGAACAATGCGAAAGTTTTTTCTTATTGACAGTTCTGAGAAATCGCGAGGAATATCAGCGTGAATGGAATATCACAGCTTTGAAATTTAAGTACCATGTGTAAAAATAAAAATTTCTTCAAATTTGAGCAATTTGGGCATTGTTGTTTTGATTTTGTTCGCCTACCAATTTTTATTACTATCTCCTATTAAAATAAGTTAAAATTTGAATACTTTTGGCAATTTCTAACTCTACGAGAAGAGAGATGAATTATAATAATAGCAATAATTTTTTGATTTCTATTTCTCCACCTATTATCAAAAATTTGAATACTTCTGGCAATTCTGAAGTTGAAGGGAAGAGAGATAAATATTCCGTTGCTAAAGAGGCGGGAGAGATTTATGTACCGGTATCTCGAGAGGGTAGCATGGGGTCAGGTAAAGGACGTCTCGACACCGGCCTCTCGGTTTCGCATCGATAGGCGGGCGTGTGTGTGCGTGCCGGGCTAGTGCCGGAACTTTAGACGCGAGGAATCTCTTCGTCTCTCCCCCTTCTACCTCCCCCTCCGCCTACTTCACTCTCGGTCATCTGGGGACTATGCGTACATACCCCCGAGTGCCAGGTGTCATGTTCATTGCGGTCGTGGGAGAAGCGAGAGACGCGTGAGAACTTCCGGATGATTCGTGGGGCCCTTCCGGTCTTCTATTATTCCATTTTAGTTTACTACCACCGTTTCAACTTGCTCGTAACCTTGCTCCCCCTCTCAAAGGAGCAGCCCGCCTACCTCACCTTGTGAATCTCGAGCTCGCGTCGAGGCGAAAACACACGGAGGCCCCCGAGAGAGAGAAGCGTGTCGGGCACACGTGAAATTCGAATCCACGGCGAAAACGCGAAGGACGATAGAAGGGAGACACGGTGATACAAACCGGTCGTAATTTTAATTCTCATTCATACTCGGGGTACTCGATGAAACGAATTTGTCGAACGAACTGGAGAGAAAGAGGGAGGGAGAGGGGGAGAGAGGGAGAGAGACTTTTTTTTGGAAAAATATTTTCCCGTCGAAAAGGTCAAAGTCAGTCTTACACTGTGAAATCACGTTGGAGGCTCCCCATTCATGCCTGGGATTCATTCAATTTTTGCTCATTCATACTTACGCGCGAGCGTGCGCCTTTTCTGCTATTCTTCCGGTGACTATTCTCCTTTTCCATCCCATTCATCTGTCATCTCCCCTCTCTCCTGCTCGTCTTCACACGCTTACACACGCGTGCACCTATCGCGCCGTCCTTAAAAATCAATCTCGAATGGAATTTGGGTCACAAGAGATGCATCGCGCTAGCTACCGGATCCGAAAATTTTCGAACTCGGCTCGTAAAGCAAATTGCGGGCACGCGTTCGTCGAGATTGCGCCGCGCGGCGATTTAAATGTCCATTACTGTGCTCCGCGCGCGGAATGTCGATGCGTGGGCGAGCGTATTTTTTTTCTCCAGTCTCGTGTTTTTCCATTCCCTCGCGCGATTTCTCCGCTCGAATATTCTCAATTAACCCTCCGTGGTTTATTTACTCAATTAATTTGTCGGCAATATTGTTAATAGCTATCTCAAAAATATTTTATACTCGAAACTTGGAGTTTAGTACTCGACCTAAAAATTACATGGTCAAAATTTTCGTCAATGAATTTTTCAATTTCCACGATCTTATTTTTACTAAAGATTGTTCTTTAGAATCGTTTTTCGAGTTAACCGAGCAAATACGAGGAAGGATGTCGAACTCGGTGAGGGAAAAAGACTATCGAGAAAACGATTAGTTTCGTTAACGCGAGTCCGTTCACCGTCTCTCTCTCTCTCTCTCTCTCTCTCTCTCTCTCTCTCTCTCTCTCTCTCTATTTTAGCTCGAAAAACAGAGGATGGAGTGGGAGAAAACGGATCTCGGCCGCGAACGCGCGCGACCGGGGACAAAAAGTCAAGTTGGATAGACGGACGTGGCGAAAAAAAAGAACGAGAGAAAAAGACAAAAAAAAGGAACGAATGTTCAGTGGTAAAACGGCGGAAGACCATTTCCTCGAGCGTTTCTTTACTCGGTACACCGGGCCTTTAAGTGCCACGACTCACGCACTACATGTATATATACCTTCTTCGAGTACTCAGCACAAGGAATTTTCGTACGCGAGACGAAAATTTACGAATCGAGATTTGTACGAATACCTCATCGAAGCAGGTCATCGTATAAAGAGAATAAAGCGTTTCAATTGAACAAATTTTAGTTAGTTTTAACAAATTTGAGAATTGAACATTTAGTATTGAGCAATTTAGCTGATTTGAACGATTTAAGCATTTCAAGTAATTTTAATTCTGTTGTTTCGATTTTAAAATAAATTTTCTTCGCTCGAGGTTGAAATTCATTCAATTTTATTATTTATTTTATACAATTCAGCTGTCACGTACGTTATATCGGAACATTCATCTTACCCACGTTGCGACCTTTCTTTCTGGTATTTTTCTCGCTATGGAAAGAGAGAGAGAGAGATGAGAGGATCGAGTACAAGAACCATCTATCACGGCAAACTCGAACTGGGAACGCGTTCGAAGAAAAAGAACGCGACGACAGGAACTCGAGCATTTGACGAGCCACTCGTTTTAAATTCGTCAAATTCGCCGGGGCCGGTTCGAACCGACTTTATCCATCATCCGTCTTCCCTTGGCGATCCGGGACGTATAATAATCCGAGACCGGCGAGCCGTTCGATTTCGATTAATTCGCGGCCGGCTTCTGAGGTTTGCACGGTCTTTGTTTATGTCGTACCCGGGTAGAGGCCGTTAAAGGGGGGCAACGAGGGAGCGTCGTTGAACGAGATTCGTGGAACGCGAGAGCGAGAAGTAGTCGAGAAGAAAATAATAATACGAGAGGGAGGAAGAGAGAAAGAGATAAAAAGAAGTAAAAAATAAAGCGTAGAGAAAAAGAGGTAGAGCTACGTGACTGGGCAGAGGGAGACTCACCCGAGGACGGCTGTGGTTGATGATTGGCAAAACAATAATACTGTCCGCTGCCTTAGAAAATAAACCTCAAAGTTTCCCGATATTAACGATCTCTCCCTCTTTCTCTCTCGATATTCCGCATCGAAAATGACGAATCGTAGTGATCGCGTGTGCACGGCTCTTCCATACAAACGAAGAGAGCCGACTCGACAGACAGGACGTACGTGATTGCCTCATTGACTGGATTGACAACCTCTTGAATGGGCCAGTTACGATGGGGGACAGTCCTTTCGCTCGGCGCGTACCAAGGGAGGAAGGAGGGATCGCTAATTGCAAAAACACGCGCGAGCGCGCAATTCTCGTGCACACGCACACGCACACGCACTTGGAGATAACGATAACGATAAAGCGCTCACTGGCCAATTGTTTTGTTTGCCAGCGTACTCTTGATGATAGGAGCGATATCGAAAATAAGAAGGTACCGAGGGGTGAGAGCGACAACGTCGGGGTGCATGGTTCGAAATGAAAAAGTCGATAACATATGAGTTTAGTAGATTCGTTACATTTTTGCATAATAAATATATTATAGGGTAACTTATCGCATAATAGAGGAATTAATACGAAAATTCAAGTGGATCATTCCGAACAGCTGTTTTGCGTTAAATTTAACGCAAACTTTTCAACTGTGTTTATGCTCTTCTTTTTCTACTACTTAATTCGCCGGACCGGACGAATACCGGAGATTAATCACTCTACACTCCCGCGGGTCTAATCGTTTTACGGTAACGACTGCAAACCGGCCGGGACTCACTCGTGCCGGTCCATGGTGGTGGTACACACGAGTCGGCGTAAAAAACGTCTGGTAATTAGAGAGGCCCTTAACGAGCCGAGTCGTTACCGACGATTAAGCGGAAGATCGATCGTACTTACTCCTCCCCCTGCCCCCTTCCCTCGAGCCACATACCACATACCGCGAGCTCGTGTCGGTCGTTCGGTGAAAGCGTAAATTGCTAATAAAAGTCCCGAGGGTGAAACGGGCTTCTCGATTAAAATCTTCCTGTCGCGATTCCTGCCTCCCCGGAAGAATACCCCCACCGTTCCAGTCGAAAAATAAAATCTTATTTCAATTTAATCTTTATCGTTGATTGAAATTAAGATGTAGTTACACAAAAATTGACCAGTAATCGAGTTTTAATTTCAACCAACAGTAAAATTTAAGTAATCAGATTTTATTTTCCTTTGCATTTTCCTTTCTCGGCACCTCTCAAGCCTAAGCCAATATTTTTCCTTTTTTCCTCTCTCTCTCTCTCTCTCTCTCTCTCTCTCCTCTTGCTTGGTTCAGACAATCGCACGTTTTCACTCATTTCCTCGTCACTTCCGCGATGCCAGGTAGAGAGTGAGAATGTAAATCGTAAATCGGAGTGGTTCGGCATAGAGCTGTATATATAGGACCGGTAAAGAAGGATGTTTTGATCCGTAATCCCGGGTCCACGTGGTGACTAGCATTGTGGCGCGTACGCGCGGCTCCGAGTGGAGTCTTCCGGTCCATTCATTCCTCGACTTCCGTCATTTCTTAAAGGAAGGCTATTCAACCATTATTTCACTCACGGGGCGGCGACTAATTCGGAACGAGCGCGAGCGAGGCGGAGAAAGAGAGAGAAAGGTCTACGTTCCGCTCCATAGGACATCAAATACTTTCTAGAGATGCGCAACGCGAAAATCTCGAGTCCTGTTTATCTTCTCGCTCGTGATTTCTACGAAACCTTGAATCGCATTACGCTGCAACGAGTTCCGCGATTCTTCGTACGCCGATCACGTGCGTTACGTCGCACTCGTCGATTATCGCAAGCGCTATCCTTGAGCATTGAAATCCATTCACCCGACGCGCTCGGACGAGACCCGTCAGCGAGATGAGAACCCCGACGACGGAATTTCTCAATTACGTCAACGAAACGGAATGAGCCGCGTGACTGTGCTAGATATCGTCGTGTAGAGAGAGAGATCACTGATTCTTTCTTATTTTGCAGGACAGCGAGGAAGAGCTGCCGGAATGCTCGGACAGAAGCGAAGTTTGTAGCAAGGTGGATCTTTACGGGGCTCCCTGGGTCGAGAGACAATGCAGGTGTCCAGGTGGACGGTCCTGTCCTAGTAGCCTTCACGCCGACGACGGGCACACCATCGTCGACAAAACTCGCCAGTACAAACTCTGCGAACCGGTCAAGCGTTTGCCAATTTGTCGTTACTTCAAGTGAGTATCCTCTAAATTTAACGACAAATAAAGTTTTCAAAATTTATCTACATCTTTTGGTCAAAATGAATATCTGGTCTAATCGTTGAGTCATATCCAAGAGGCAACGAAACGAAACAAAGGCATGACTAATTGTTGCACTTAAGGTTCTAAAACATTTGTCTTTTCTTGCAGAGACATAACATGGACTCTAGCCCCGGGTGGCGGACCAGCTAACGCTACCGTGCAACGTGTTCACTGCCGCTGTCGACCCGGTAGCGTGCCTTATCTCGTCCGCAGACAACCGCACCGATCTCCGGATGGCACGCCTGGTTTTATCTACGCGTTCGCTTGTTCGCCGCAAAGTGTAAGCATCTAGATTTTTATGTTACTAAGGCTTCAACGATAGCCTGAAATATTTGACTATTACTACTTTTTCTCCTTCCTTCCTTAATATGTTTTTCAATTACTAATATTTGAAAGTAGATTTTTAACATTCCAAATGAATTCCTAAATTTTCGTCTTATGTGAAGGATTACAAAGATCATTTGGAGCCAACTTGCCTACTATTCTCACTAAATATCGTTTCGACATTTCAGAGGCTACGCTGTCAGCACAAGGAGCCTTGCCGGCTGTTCACGGTGCGCAAGAGACGAAGCTCCCAGCTCGAGGAGGTCAACGCGTCGCCATTGTGTCAGTGCCCGAAAGGTCACAGGTGCCCGAGAAGGCACACGGATCCGGGATCGTTGCCGGCTCGATCTTACTCCGGCGTCCTCGAGATCAAAACGTACAGCGGCTACTGCGTGCCTTCGCACCATCCCGAGCCAGTCTACACGATCTGATCCCACCTGGGGATGATTAGCGTTTTCAATCCCAACCCGCGAGAGGAACCCTAACCACCGACAAATCCAATGTCTCGTCCCGCGAAATCGTGCGAGATATCTTTTTTTTCCATTTGTACATAGTTTTTATTTTTTTCTCTATTTTATATTATATATCGAGAAGGTATTTAATGATTTACCGTGAGACGTTGATGAGAAATTGATTATATATGCGAATCTTATCGCGCACGAATCGATGAGATTCCTGCCAGACATTTAAGCGAACTGTTACCTGCAACTAGAAATCGTTACCTGTTCTACCGACGAATGATCAGAGAGATCTATATGCAACCGAACGGCTTGCGAACATTTTATTTTTTTTTTTTTTTAGTTTATTCGAGGAGATTGGCTATGACTGTCGCGACGCTCATTTCATATTGAATTCGATAACGAGTCGAGATCGTTGATTTTTGAATGAATTTTTTATTTTCATGTAAAGTAATCGTTATTCGAGGGAGTGAGATGAATGTTGTTAAGCAGTGGATGAAAAATTAGGGACGGAAAAAAGATTGTACACGAAGGGAGAATATGTTCCATGACATTTTTAGTGGAATTACAAAGAGCTTTAACAGTAGCGATGATTTAATAGTTACATTGTTAATGATGTGTTTATGGTGTTATTCTGTTCGGTTACAGATGTTCGTTATACTTGTATAGACAGTGTATAGTACACTCTTAAAAAACTGTCGTGTTTCACTATTATTATTTTATTATTATATTATTATTATTTTATTATTATAATAATTACTATATGGATTATTGAACCAGCCAACAAACGTAAGTTTAAATGTTGTTCGTTTCATATTATATCATCCATTGCATATTACTATTTTATTTTTATTATTATTATTGTAACGTTTAATATTTTAACGTTTGTATAACTCTTCATGCCATTATTATTATTACTGTCTGTAAATAATTCATAAGTTATGTTATCACTCTATTGTAATTGATATTAGAAATCGTACAGCCGATAGAAAATGTCGATTTGATATCGACGATACTTGTGTTTGTATAATTCACTCTAATTTAATAAAATATATCGCGATACTGTTAAAACTGTTCTTGTTCTTAACCTGATACTTCTGTCTCAAATCTCAACATAAAAGAAATGTCGACAATACGACCGATAAAACAGAAATCAAAGGTAGAACGTCGGAGTGACGAAAGATGGCGCGAGAACCTTTCAGCGAAACGCAAGATCTCGAAGTCGAAGTTGAAGTACGGAAACCGGTATACGCAGCCTCGAATCGAGCCTCGAAAAAGTCGCGCTCGAGGAATAGTACGCAAGAATGTCAGCCGATAAAACGTCGACGGGTCTCGTAAATCAAAGCGCGACTCGTCGCGCGCCAACATGCAACACGACTTTCGCGCGTATTTTTTCGCCTGGCTGGTATCCTACCAGCATGACTGATATCCCCGGATGGGACTTTCATCGCTCGGTGGCTCCCCGTATTTTTTCAGCTTAATTCCAACGTCTCGCGGGGTCGCGGTTGCACACTCACGAAGGGACGAGAGACCGCGCGGTGGAAAGTTCGCGCGGTGGAAAATCGATGTCACAGAGAAAGTTCACGACGAGAGGTGCTATCGAACACGCGCATCTCAGCGCGGTTATTTTCGCTTTTTTCCGTGCGATTTTTTTCCACCTCCCCTTACTCGTTTTTAATAAACGATCGCTCGCGCGACAGCGAGCGCGGCACGGCGAACTTGACCTCGCGCTTTAACCTCCTTACGTACGAATCCCGCACTTTCTCGAAGCACGGTTATATCTCGGCGACTATTAATTATACGCTCGCGAACAATTAAGACGGCCCACGCGCGCGTCTCTAAGTCTTCGCGTGACGTGCCTCGAGAACGTGCATACACGTGCGGGTCCTACTTTACGGATTCGTTAATGAAATGGGTCGTGGGGGGTAATCCCCGGCTTTTCGACGAAAGTGATTAGACGAGAGAGCTGCCGAGGGAAAATTTATTTCCTCATTACGTTTTTTTTTTTAATTCTTAATTACACCCTAAGAAAAATTCGTCGATTCAAAAATTGTATTTGAGGGTGGTCTATATATTTTATACTTGATTTTCGATTAAATAGTCTTGTTATCAATGTGTGTTGATATTAATGTTATAGTTATATTATGCTCATTGTTTTTTGTTGATGTAAATTAACAATGAGAAACGCCTGATGACTATAAAGAGAGAAGCATATAGCGTAGATCCGTATCGCTGGGTTCGAGCACGACATATATTTTAATACGCGGCCTGCGATTTGCGACTTCATCTAGCATTATTCCCCCTCGCCCCCCTCACGACTTATTCACGGACCGCATTCGGTCAGCGACCGGTTTTTCAGCCTCCAACTTTACGATCGCGGGCGTTATGAGAACGGGATAAATAATGAAGATAGATACAATTGTAGCGCTACTTATTCGTGGACGAAATTAGCGGGTACTAACGCGTCTTCGTTAAAAAGCCATTTATTCGATTGGCCGGAGGGGAAAAATGAGTCCTACCGAACTCGATAAATCAATTTTAATCGTAACGATTGAATCGCGCGAAGTCTCAACTCGGTCGAGCAAATTGGCAGCCGATCTTGAGATACATCGTCGAAATGTCGATGCGTCTCTCTCTCTCTCTTTTCACGGGCGTGCAGATTTACGCTCGAGCGAACGCGGGAGCCTCCCGAGAAGGAGGTAAGACTCGCAATCTGTGATTTCGGTGAATCTGTCGCGGCCGAGGCCATTAGTCGTCGTCGATTATCGGTCTCGGTGAACTCCTGGCGCGCGCACGACTAAAGAAAATCATAACTTAAACGGTTAGACCACTTATAAAATAACTGTTCGAGCCTCGCGGCTTCGATCTCGCCGTTGAGGTTTTTCTTAGGTTTTATCTCGATCTCATCTCCGCGTCTCGCTTATCGTGCAAACTCGATTACAGCTTTCGGCATGGCGAATTTTCGCGATTGTCTGCGAGGTTTTTCCTCGCGGATAGGAAACGGAGAAACTCGCGAAAAGGAGTTTCGTTATCTCGAATGAATTCTCTTTTGGCAACGCTGCTAATCGAAATTTTTCGCCGATCCGAACCGGTTGGGAGAGTTTGATTTATCCATCCGCATCGAACGGATCGATAAACTTGTAACGCGTGTTCCCGATTCGCGCGCTCGCGAGAATATCGGGTACGGGGAGTGGAACGCGAGGAACCGGAAGATATGCGAGAGTCGTCTATGAGAACGTTACGGTCCGTCAGATTTTCAGATTATCATTTCATACGAATAGAACGATGACATGTACTTTTCGAAAAGTTTATGTATTTCTTTAGTAGTTATATAATTTTTAAGAATTGTGGTATATCGTTGAAGTTCGGTGGCTTCTTTATGATTTTATGGTTTATACTAAATTTTGTAATACAAAGCACAGAAGTAAAGGTAATGTTTCAATTTCCTTACGAGAATCTATTATCGAAATAATCAAACATTCGTAATACATTAATTTCGAATGAGATCATAATTCTTCAAACGTCCAGCCCGTACGTAAACATGAGCCAAATAAGGCGAATATACAAGAGGGATCATCGCGTCGACCCGATCGATAAACACGTAACGCGTGTTCTCAATCCTCGCTCGCAAGAATCTCCGATAGAAGTAGTGGGACGCTAGGAACCGGAAGACACGCGAGAGTTGTCTATGAGAACGTTCCGGTCCGTCAGATTTTCAGATTATCATTTCGCAGAAGTAAAACGGTGACATGACGGATCAATCGCGCCGAGTCGATCGATCAACTCGATCGTGCGAATTAATCGACCGATTTTTCGTGATACATCGGCGCCAACGATAACGAAACAAACGGGCGTGCCGATTCCTCGCTCGATGCCAGGAAAAAGGATCGTCTTACGTCTCTAATCAAATTTTTTGATACTCCTTCGAAGCTAGCAATTCTCAACTGGTATTTCCACAGTTCTCTTAGATCTCCAATCTTGGAATCTTCTACATCTTTCGACTAAAAAATTATTTGATCCGAACACTAAAATTTTAACAAATCTAAAAAAAACTTGAACTCTGAAAACCTAGCATAGGAAATTTATAACGGTGAGTATACATAGATACGAAAGTAAAAAATATCGATGCTCTGTTAATTCATTCAAATCTTATCCTATAAAGAATTGAAAAATGATGGTTAATCAAAATTTCAATTTGAGCGAATAGAGATGAGCCATCGACCCAATTAAACACCCATCGTGTTCGAGTCGATCAAAGCGCGACAACGGATTTGCCTGCACTCGGTAATTTGTCGCGTTCGAGAGATTATTCGATTTTAACGATACTTTCCTCGGCACCGTTCGGCTCGCTATACGCGTTAGTTCGCATCGTTATTCAGCCGAGCCGTAATTAGACTGGGTACGTATACAGCGCGAGCGAGTCGCCGCTGGCCCAGATGTCAGCGGGAAAGTAAAACACCGCCGGAAGTGACACTCTACGCCTTACATCCAATGAGTTTAACTTTTCAGATAATTTTTTAAATTGTTTATCTTATTCCTGTTAATTAACTCATCAGCGGTGTATCCTGCATATATTCTCGTTGATGGTTTCCTGAATATAGATAGATGCTTGATTTTGATGAACTTTAATAGCACCAGACGAACAGAAGAATGTAACGTTTTACAAAAATGAAATATAATAGTTCATTGCACCGCGGTATATAACAAGCTGAGAATAGCGCAATATGACAACCATACAGAAGCTTAGAAGAAAACGTAAGAAAAAGGAGATGGTTATAGCACTGAATTGGTTCGAGTTATGAGAATTTTTCGACTCGGGGCACGACTGTATTTTTCCAAAGGAGAGCATCGTGCGAATCGAATCGACGACGCGCGCGATCGATCGATTCTCCCGGACACACGTTTATATTCGTACAGCACTCTCTCAACGGAGTAATCGCATCGATGATTTCCTTTCGCGCGTCGTCGATTTTACAAATTCCCCGGGCCTCGAAACGGTTTCCCTATTTTTTCTCCCATTCCCCCCTTCATAACAGAAATTCTCGCGCACCGGCACAGGATGCGCTCGAACGATATTTTTATCGTTCGCTCTCGAATATCGATATATACCCATAGCGAGTTCGGAGCGCAGTTTTTTTAAACTCGATAACGAGAGAAAATGAACGCTTCCGAGGCTCGGCTCGCGCCTAGCAAAATGGGTTAATGTTATAACGACGAGGATGCGTTCAGTGTGTCGCACGCGCGCACCGATGATTAAGCGTCTCTTTATTCGCGACGTTTATGAGCGATGACGAAAAAAAGACGAGCGAGCCGCGCGTAAGAAAAGAGGAACGTTTGGATAACGTTTCTCGGGTTTCGACTCGAGATTCGGACGCGAGGACGACCGGTGATGAGAGAAGGATTCCAAGGCAGCTTCCAGATGGGTAGTGGAGCGAGACGCCGGGAAGTATGCGAGATGCGAGAAAACATAGTTACGCGAGCGACAAGCTCTCCGGCCTTTTTTTTTTTCTTTCCTCGAGAGATTCGGATAGGAGAAGGCGGGATCGAGGTCCGTTCGATATCGTGAGGTACAGTTGAGCGACTGCACATAAATATTACACCCCTTTTTGCTCACAGTCCACTCAGCGTTTGTACGCGAAAAGAAAAATTTCTTTGAATGTAACGAGTTTTGTTTCTCTTAAATAATAAACTTTAAAACGAGTTAATCTGGCAAATTTTTCTATACTTGGTTTTTTTGCTCTTGTAAACTATGTATAAATCGATACTGACGGTAAAAATGAAGTAAAAAAAAAAAAAATGTATAGTTTCGCGGGAGAGCCGTAAACGGTCCGTTCCACGGCTCATCGATAGCCGGGGCTAGATTCGAATACCCGGAACGGTTCTTCCTCGACCGTCGAACCCCACGCGCTGCGCTATTCGCAAAAACGTTTCCCGGAATTGGGCGAAATCCCGTGCGCGAATTCCGCGCCGCGCGAACGAGTTAACGAGGCTTACGTATTCGCGCCGTTTCCAGGAACGTTCCTCGCAAACGACGTAACGATACTTCCCATGTAACACGGGGCGCAGTGTAAACAGTGTCGAGGGAACGAGCGAAATCGTTCCCTTAGGCCGGCTCGCGGAGATCGCCGTGAATTAGAGAATTCCGTGCCCGAGTCGAAAGCAGATCCGCGTTATCTCGGTAAATCGAGAATGAAATTTCCCCTATCCGCGTAAGTTAACTCTCCCTCGGCAGAATTCCCGGGAATGCGAAATGAAAATCCGGCCTGGAGGTTTACGGCTTATCGATAGGCTAGAGATCAACGATGCGACGTTTCCATCGGGCCACTTTTCCGTCCACCATGAATACTAGTCTTTTACACGTAAGAAGAAACATTTCTTTGAATTTGACAAATTTGAGTATTCGGTGATTAGAGCCACTAGAGTACTGCTAATAATGAATATCAGTTTCGCGCATTCTCATTTTTCCTAAAATTCAGAATCGAAAAATAATATCCTCAGCTTCGATTTCACTGTGCAAATATTCGGTCGATATAAAATCTGCTCATTAAGGTCATCGGGTTAATCGATACTAAATCGGCGCTAATTTCGAAATAAGGGAGCGCGAAATCAGGTCGAAAGAAATTAACGTTGAATCTCAATCTCGTGATTGAAAAACTACTCCGGTTGGGAAAAAAGTGTGATTTTTGAAACGAGATTCTTGAAAAGCTGTAACACGATTGCGAGTAATCGCGTGGGTAAGCCGTGGAGACAAATGAATGCAAAAAACCGGGAGAGACAACCACCGGAGAAACGACGACGGGTGCGAAGGATGTTTTGCCGTTTGTCAATCAATGTGTTTTACGCCCGCGGAATTCCGTTGCTGCGGCTGAGCCCGACTCGCCGCGGTCTTTAATCAGGGGAAAGGAAGTCGCCGGCGCGGGTGAACTCGCGAGTCTAAGAGAGAGAAAAAGCGCGCGCGAGCGAGAAAGAGAGGTAGAAAAAGTCGACAAGACTGTGCTCGTTCGACCCAAGGTCGGCTAGAAGAGCGAAAAACGCGCGCACGCAGCATGATAAGAAACGCATTTCGCGCGACTAGATGATTCAAATGAGTCATCGATGAAGACGCGCATCTAGATAAGGAGAGACAGTGTTACAGTAGCGCTCAAAATTATTTCGACACGACAAAGTGTTCAAGATATTTATAATATTCAAAATATCTCCACTTGTAATAGTAAGAAAGCTTCTAACTTTTTCTTCTTATAGTGTGCCTTATTCTACTTGATCATCAAGTTGTTCAATTCGTTATTAAAATCTTTCTAACTGTAAAGATACCAGATTCCTAAGAATGGACAGTATTGTTATTTCAAATATTTCGTTGCTCATTCCTAGTTAATTTAAGAATTATATTAGACGAAATACTTTTGAGTGCTACTGTATATAGCGAGTACGGGAAATAGAAAAAAATATGTAATAATGGATAGGCGGTAGTACGGATAGAAAATTATAGAGGATCCGGTGGGGGTCTAGCGACAAAAGCAAAAACGGGTACAAGGGGGAGAGAAATTGGAAAAAAATTGGAAAATGCATGGAGGAAATGAAGGACGAGATTGGCGCGTCGCAGGACACGCGATGAGAAGCCAGGAGACCGACGACGGGATCCTTTGATCTCCCGGCCATCCGTCTTATTGTCGGTCGGGGGAGAACTCGTCTATTCCTCTCTATCGGTTCGGTAAGCACCATCGGCGCGGCAAGCCGGAAGAGCGACATGGCCAACTCGCGATAATAGCTAACCAGCCCCCTCCCCTTTTCCCTTTATTCTCTTCGTTGATCCTCTCAATCACGAGAAACACGATCGCGCTAATCGTCGATTACAATCGATAGAGCCGATGCTTTGTCATCTATCGAGTTTCTCCGCCCGGTTCATCCAATCGTCTCAATGTTTTAAGTTTTTTGAATTTTGAAATTTTTCGAGCTACACCGTAAGTAGGTTTTGATGCAATTTTTCAGAAAAAGCGAATTCTAATTTACCTCTCAAACCTGATTGGGTAGACCATAATTCCAGATAAAATAATTATGAGTACTTTGAGAGTAATTGGACAATCCAGTTTGACTCGATTAGTAAACGGCGTTTCGGTAAATTATTCATTATTCAACTGTACTAGTTAGACTTACAATTTCTTATAGTCGAGTTCTTAGCTGTTAGCTAAGAAAAATAGAGAAGGAACTCCGCTACTCTTCCAGTTTTGTTTTTGAATATTATCGAACGTACTTTCGCTCGGTGAGCTGTAATAAACCCATTACACTGTCAGCGTTAAATATACGAAACGAGAAGAGTATTGATGAATTACTCAACGTTTAATGAATACCCGTTTGACTTACCCGGCGTGCGAGGAGTGAAGGATTATTCTTCGGATTTGTCGCGATAGCGCTGCATCGCGTAATAAGTATAGTTAGTCGAGTCGCGTGGATGATCTCGCGCCGCGCGAATGCCTCTAACCATGCGCGCACGGAAAGCCGCATAAAGTTCCGAGTTCCAACCACATGATTGTGGGCTTCGTCGATCGGGTTTTTCAGTCGCTACGAAACCCGCGAATCGGACCGCGCTCGCGCATGCCGTTCACTCGGAATTTATACTCGGCTACCCCATTCGGAATTTCGATTCTACATTAATTCTTATACATTTCCTAGTTCAATCTGAACACAATGAGTCATGATCGAAGGAGCGATAGAGAAGATTAAGAATCGAATTGAAAATGAAAGAGACCGATGAGAGAATACACCATCGATAGAACAAATAGAGGATAAAAATTTCGTCTCGGTCCTTCGTTCGCCGTGAGCGTTATCGTTCGCACGCTCGGCACCGGCATCTCGATTCGTTCCATTAAACTCGTTCATCGCTGAGTACACAGATATCGTAAAGGGAAATTAATAATTAGCCGATCGCGGTGTAGGCCGCGGTGATTGCCCCGCGGGGGTTCGAGAAAACCCATTAACCCCGACGGTTTAACGCGCATCGCGTGTGTACGCACAACGACAAATTGCTAATCATTTTGCGCGACTCGATACTGGCCGTACCAGCCGCGAAAAGGGCGTTCGTAATTGGCGCTTCATTCCTAACGCTCGAATCTCCTATCGCAGGGGTTTTTTTAATGAGTCTGCCGCTTCCGTTCAAGTTTTTCATCCGGCGCTCGTTTATCTCTGAATCCGAGTGGATGCATAATCGTCCTCGCGCCGTAGCCGCAAGAACGACAGACTCGTTTAACGACGTTTTTGTCCGCGCTCGGTCTTCTCCTTTTACTTCCGACTTTTTTTTTCGCCTCGCTCGTGTATCGTCATCGAGAGTCGATTTCGATTCCCTCGCGTTATCTCGCACGAGCGATCGACGATAGCGCAACGAGATACACACGGCAATTTTCTCGTGCATGTTTCGCGTGCCGGTTCGCAGGGGTCTCCCATTGTATCGATCGGTCTATATATATATACATATATATATATATATACATATACGGGGAAAAAGGGATATAAAAGAGGGAGAGAGAAAAAAATGAGATCGGACTGTCGAGAGTCCGGGGTCGTGGTCCGTGAGTAACTGGTCTTTAGAGCGGCGCTAGCTCGATGAGAATACCAAACCGACTAACGAGCTGACATGTTCGGCTGAGGGATCGACCATGAGAAGTCATTATCCGCTCTCGCTTCTAACGAAGGTCAGCGAGCTCGCCGTTTTGCAGAGTTGCCCTCGGGGTGGGAGATTCCGTACTAACGAATCGCGGATCGATTTCGAATGGACGTTCGACGCCTCGGGGGAAGGTGTCGGGAAAATTTTCAGGTCGTGGATCTTTTTTTTTTCTCGGGGACTCGGGCAACCAGAACGCTCCAATGGATTTTTCGTCGCGTTCGAGTCCCGCGTTCCACATGTGACACGTCCGTGACCGTGCGCCGATCGCACCGCTAATTGAAAGTAGAATATGAGTTCTATAAGTAGGTGTTTCGTATCGGGAGTGTTAAGTGGACGCTCTTTATAACTCGATCGCTGATTCGATCGAAACCTACTTACAGTCTACCTCTCAGAACTCAAAATTCAAAACCCAACAGATGACATCGTTGAAAATGAAAGAGACTGACAAATGGAAAAATCGTAAAAAAGTTTTTGCGTAAGGTGACTATGCACAATATCATAGTGCATTGTGCGCGCGCTCTATATCAACTCAGACTCGATTAAATTAATTGGAATTGTCGTTCGCGAGCGAATTTATACCTCGCTATGCCCCCGACGCGCGATTATCGTATAACATCTCCTCTTTTATATTCCACCTCGCTCATAAACGCGATAGTATCGAAATCATAAATCAAGAGATTTTACACGGCTTTCAGCGTATCGCTCGATGAAACTCCGAGGCCGTGAAACGGATAATCGAGCGAGCTCGCGCGTTACACCCGTGTCGTTGCTAATTACAGTGGACCACTCCGGGAGAAAAGTCCGAGGGGTGGGGAGCGGAGGGAAGGGGAGAGGAAAATGAAGCGAGAAGGAAGGAAATCGTCGATCGCGAATGCGCGAGCGCGCCGATTAGCATATCCGGAGGCGCGAATATACGCACTCGATCGCCAGTTTGCGACGATAAAGTCTCCCCCCTTCCTTCTTCCCCCCTTCGGCACCTCGCGAGATCTAGTCTAGATAGCCAGAGAGCTATACTCGCCGCGTTGATGGGAACTGGAGCAATTTCATGCTCGATACCTTTTTTTTCATCGCTCTTTCCACGTTTCTTTTTTTTCTTCGTCCAGTCAACTCGTCCTATCCCAATGACGACGTTTCCGATCCTCGGCTTCCTGCGTGCTCGGATTCGTTTCTACGTACACTTCGTTACTCCTTTTTTTCTTCTCACTTTCTTTTTATCGATCTCGTGAGAAAAAAGGAAAACGAGGGAAAAATCGTTTGGGAGGTGAAAAGTCCCAAACGCTCAAAGTCGCAAGTCGCTATGTTAATTTTTACACACGATTAATTCACTTCTTCTTTCTCATTTTCACTTTCCTCTAGTCGATATTTAGCAGCGAGTGAAAAAAAGGATACTGTGTGGAAAAATGAATTTTGTGGAGCGACGAACAATAAAAGTGCTTTCCCTCGCATTCTGCTTTTCTCTTTTACGCGAAAGATCGTACGTACGCGATAACCCGTTAAAGCGCGCACGAGCAGGAAGAAGAGAGAGAGAGAGATGGGAGGGGGAGACCGGAAAAATTGAAATTTTTTCATTCTACTCGCGACCAACCGCGTCGTCGAAGTCACGCTCGTCCGAAAGTTTCGCGATTTCCTCTTATCATCCCACTTTCCGCGCGAGTGTAATAAAGCGAAATTATCGCCGAGTCACGCGTGCTGTTTCACCTCTGGCAATCTGTCCTTCTGTAACAGTGCCGTATTCAGGTCCCCGTGCACCTTCTGTCACGGCAAACGTAAACAAAAATCTTTAGAAACCTTAATTATGGGAAAACGAGATAATTCGGAATACCATTCATTCGACTTCTCTGAACCTCGACCCGAGTTTCAAATCGAACCAATTTTTCGATTCTAGTCGATCGGGGCGAATACGGACCGATCGACCCGTTCGAGTCGAGATAAATCGAATCCGCAAGTTGGTCCAAGAAAAACAATCCGTAGAGAGAATAATGAAAAATTCCGATATGGAAACACCTGGAGAATGAAACTCACGTTCTATGTTATTTCACGCATTGCGTATGCGTGAATACGGAATGAGGCGACGAGAAATGCTCGCGGATGCTCGATATTATTCGATATACCGAGCGAATCGGCTTCTTCTTACGGAATCGAATGTGAGAATTGTTTTCCAAGTCCAAGAGACGCCTCCGCTAGCGGAGAAAGAGAGAAAAGGATCCGCGAAACCACAGAGCGGTAAACTCTTCGAGGTTGATTTTTCTCATCCACCTGTTGAATATTTTTCTCCCGCGGGGAGAAAATAGAAACCGAGATTACCTCGGAGATGGCATCGCGGCCGATCGGATTTGCGTAAAAAACGTCAGCGGAGGCCGACCTTGAACTTGGCGCGAAGTAGGCGCGCGGAGACACGCGTCGCGGAAAGTCAAAGGATAAATCAGAGAAACCGACTGAATACCTCTGCCCGAGCTAGAAGAACCGGAGACATCTAAAGAAATACAGAGAGAGGGAAAAAGAGAGAAACACGAAAAGAGATAATACAAGCGCTAAAAAATGATTCAGGCGAGTATCAGAGACTACTAGACTACCGAAGAGAGAGAAGATGAGGGAGATCGAAGAGAGAGGGAAAGATGATACGAGAGTTAAAAAATGGTCCAGGTGACAACTAGAGACTATTAGAGATACCAGAGACCACTAGGCTGCTAGAGAAAGACAGGGAGAGATATAAAACTATGAAGGGAACGAGATAAAGAGGGAGATGATAGAAGAGCTAAAAAAACGGTCCAGGTGGGGGTAGAAAAAAATCGACAAGAAATCGGAAGGAATCTTCCCCTGGTTTCCCCGGAGAAACGCGAACGTTGAGAGGATTGGCGGAGATGCAGCCTAGGATTCCGAGCGTAGTCGAGCGGTTTCTGGTTGGTTGGTAAGTGGGACTAGCGGGGACTCATAGGCAGGATCCCTCCTACGAGAGCCCGCAGTCGTACTCGAGCCCCCGGAGCCATCCGTCGCCGTCGTCGTCGTCGGGTTTTATCGTCGAGCGGCCTTTCACCGTTTTTTTTTCGCTCGAGTATATTGTCGCGTCCCAGTGTGAGTACAAGACCAGTGTGCTGGTACGAGAGAACTCGGGAGCAAAATTTTCGGATACACCGACGACCTTGACCCGTCGAGGTCGGCTTTTCGAGGGTGTCAGGGTGCATCTGGAAGAATTTTATCGGAGAGGTCGTTGAACGAGAGGAGCGCAGAGTGATTACATTTCCGCGCTCGATAGCTCGAGAGTGCAACCGGCTCGCTCCCGTACGTCAACCCGGCCGGCCCGAGGTCGAGGCTGCACGCAGGTACGATTATGTTATTAATTCCCGATACCCAGCGAGGGTCGGTGTGTCCAGAAGCGGCACGCGAATTCGCTCCCGCACGAATGCCCCTACGATTCCTGAATGTGTGCGTGTACGTGTTTGTTTATGTGTGTGTTCCGAGTGTACTCGCGTTAAATAATCTCGTGATATTATTCCCGGAATCTCCGGGAGTTACGGTTCCCTCGCGGTGGAAGGTTAATACTCCGGGAGTCAAGGTTGACATCGTCTAATGCTCGTTAGTCGTACGCACAGATGAAACCCCAGCGCGAAATTATACTCTGGTATATAATGCGCGAGTAGAGACTGTACTTTTTTAAAAGATTAACGGATTGCTGGATCTCGCGTGCGGGTGGCACTCATCGGCTGTCCTCTTCTCTATTTTTATGCTCGTTTTTTAGAAAACACGATGAAAAAGACTGAGAAAAAATTTCAATGACTACATTAATGATAATTGCCTAACTGCCCGGTCTAACTACTCAGTAGATGGACGAATTTTTATTCAGCCCTCTATTGTAGTAAATTTTATTTTCCAAAAGAATTTTATTTCAAAAAAATGAGTGCTTATATTAGTGTATCTTAAAAAGTTCAAGATACCGTACGTTATTGTTAATTTATTATTCAGCCAAATTTTACTTAACGGTTCAAACAAATTTGTCTTTCCGTGTGCGAATCTCAAATAAGAGTTTCGTTGACACTGACTCTGACTCGTTAGAAGAAATTTTTTCGCTCTGATACCTATAAACAGTTCGCTATTGATTATTTTTTCGACCCAAACCTTTTCCTCAGCGAAGTGAAACGATGTCAGAGATTAATTTCGCGCGTCGTTCGTCTCGACTAATCGGAATCGCAGCTCTAACGGATTTTCGAGCGAGAAAAAATCGGGTTCTCTATTGCGTAACCCAGACAACATTTGGATGCAGCCCGCGAGTGCACGCGGTATACATAATGGGCACGCTACCGTCCGAAAACGGTATGGAGCGCACTCTGAAAAGAGATAAAGAGAGAGAGAGAGAGAGAGAGAGAGAGAGAGAGAGAGAAGAGAGGAGGCAAAAGAGCCGATTTGGAGAAGGCCCCGTTATGTCGGTCAACCGTTGACGGAGCTCGCGGCGCACCACGTATCTCGGCCGTGCAAAATTGGCGTTTACCGCGCGCAAGCGCGAGTCGATGTGTCCCCCCCTCGTCCTTTATTTACGATCCGCGTCCATCTAATTTTCATTCCCTCGCGAATTAGCTCGCGTATTGAGATCGTTAACCGATCCCAGCGATGACTCTTTCGCGCACAAAGAGATCGGTACAACATACAACACTAGGGGCTACGAGCGCGAAAGGAAATCGCTTCGCACAGCGCGAGAGAGTCGCGCTTTCGAGAGGGGAGGAGTCGGGGAAAAATATGAGAGGAACCTTATAAACGCAACTCGCCTCGTAAAATTTAATTAACGAAAATATCTTGGCGCATCGACGCATAGGAATCGTCTTTATATGGTATGGAATTAGAAAATGCTTCTTTATCGATCTTATAACTCGCTCGTAAACTATCTCTCTCTCTCTCTCTCTCTCTCTCGTTTTTCAAAATTCCAACAATGTTCCTCTCTCTTGCGCGCGCGAGATGAATGTGTAGCGAAATTTATGAAAACAGATGATTATCGGCTCGCGCCGTGGATAACTCACGTCAAGGGGGTCACGAGCCGAGGCCTGAACGATGTTAATGAGTTCGCCGATTATACTTTAATACACGTTGAGTTTACGACGACGTCTGTTGGGTCGCGGGGCGATTTTTATCAACGCCGGTGATTTCCCACGCAGATTTCCGCCCAGATTCACGCGAGCTCCGTGCTCGTGCAATCTATCCTCGATAAGATCCTCTTGTACAATGTCCGATGAAAAAAAAGGAGAGAAATAAAATATGCCGAGTAGAGTTACGCGACTCTTGGTACAAACTCGAAAAAAAAAATTCAAAATTTTCAGTACTAAAAAAATCTATCGGGCTTTTATTCCTATCGATATTTTAACGATATAGTACTTACAGTATTCAAAATTGTTTTGACAAATACATCAAGCATATCAAGCATATTGAGTATTACTATACGTGCGTATGTACCGTGATTCATATTCGTAATTTCGCAATTAAATTTTTACTTTTTTCTCATTAATTATCTGAAATAATTCAGAGTGTAATTCGAGTGCAAACATGTTTTTGAAATTTATACGAACTTTGACTGAAGCCGAGCTCGTCCGAATAATCGGGCGATCTCAAGGGACGCTGTACGTAAATTTATACAGTGTCGGATTAATTGCGGCCGCGGTAAGAGCGACCATGCGAGAAGAGCGACTCTCGAGGAAGTGCCTCTCGGAGGCGCGAGATCGTACACGCATGCAAATATCTACGAATGGGTAAAAATGGCGAGCGCGCCGGATGTAAGTGGGTAAACGTTTTGCTATTCGCTTTTCGCTCGCTCCGCGCATAAATAAGCCAATACATAACAGCTCCGCGCACAAAGAAAACATAGAAGCGGAGTGGCGAATTTTTCGGCCCGATCGGGGAATAATCGGCGAGAATCCTAATGAGATTCCGAGTAGGATGAAAAACGATCCTCCCGTCACGCTCCGGATCCCGAACGAATCGAGGGAGAGTAATCGGCTCGTTGATCGCGTCCGGGGGAGGGTAATTTTCAATTTTCATATTTTTCACGCACACGGCTCTCGCCACCCACGCCGCTGTGAGAGAATATAATGAATTTATCGGGTAGCGCGTTCAATTAATCTCGAGCCGCTCGGATAACTCGATTACGATATTTTTCCATCCGCGTGTGCGTGCGCGACGGCCTTGCTAGTGCATACGAGAGGAGCTAACGGCCCCGCTGGAATGTACCGGGTGACCCAATTCCGCTCTGCGATTCGCGTCGCGATAATTATCGCGTCTCTCGTGAGCTCGCGAGATT
Source organism: Goniozus legneri (assembly GCA_003055095.1). Taxonomy (NCBI): domain Eukaryota; kingdom Metazoa; phylum Arthropoda; class Insecta; order Hymenoptera; family Bethylidae; genus Goniozus; species Goniozus legneri. The sequence continues at coordinate 58,949 of NCVS01000615.1, forward strand.
TGATTTTGTTAACAATATCGAAATGAGTCGAACGCGCACTGCAAAAACTCCTATGGGATCGAAGAAAGACTGATTATTTCGTTAAAAGCGGACGTAAAAGGAGAGTTGGGAGAGAAAACGAAAATTTCAGATGCGCAATAAGTCACTCGCGGATAAGAATGTCTGTGCCGTTAAAGGGATTCGCGTCAAGAGAGGGAGAGAGAAATACTTTATCTAACCAGCTGGACTCGTGCCATGGTAAAAGGAGGATACCCGGAACAGGATATATTCGCTGAGAAATGTTGTTGTATCGAATATACCTACCTACGGTAGCGGTCAAAATTATTTTGACACGCTAAAATACTCAAAATATTCAATAACGTTCCGAATAATTTATCGGGGTACTTAACTACTGTACGTTCCAATCGATCTATTATTAAAAACAATTTGTTAATTATTTCAAACCCAAGTAATATCGAAAGATTACGTTCTTTTGTCTTATACAAATAAACATTAATATTTTTTCGTTTATTTTTCACTCTAAAGATCCTCTGCATTTATCGCAGCAGCAATTTTACCCGTAATGACGTTTTGGCGCCCGAGAACGTCAGCCGTTTGACGCGAGGAAAAACAGCGGCTCGAATAATAAAGTCGTAACTGGTATTACGGGGCCGACGCACCGGTTATTACAAATCGTACGCGCGTTACGACACCGGTGTGCGACAGTCTCCGTGATTTTTCACGCCACTTTTTCTCCTACCGAAACTCTCATGCGATCTTAATCGGCTCGCCGGAACATTTCGCTTGGTTTTTGCTTTCATAAATCCCGACATCCGATAGAGAAGCGAGATCTCGCGTTTTATCGCGTGCGTGCGTCCGTCTGGAAAATTATTAAAGTAACGAAAGGGAGAAGGTAAGAGTTCTCGAACTAGGAGTAACTAGAAATTTTCATCCTCTTCTCCCATTTCGCCGATTCTCGTCTCGTTGACACGCAACCGCAAAGAAAAAAATAACGTTCGTTTCCATTAGCCTATAGCGGTTCGTGACCGGTGGTTAACGAAAATTCAGAAAAACTCGCGATGAGGTAACAGCGCCCGGTTTCCGGAGATGGCCCCGTGTACCGGAAGAACTGGTTCGCGGAGCATCGTCGCGTTGCTCACCACGCGCTTTCCTGTTTCTCATTTATGACGCAATGACCCATTGTTTCCCTTGTTCGGAAACGAGAGGAGAATTCGAAATTGAAGAGTTGGAGCCTAATTTTGAATTTCGTTCGATTTCAGCCCGACAAAGGGCGCATAAAGCGGCGAAGCCAGCGGAAAGTCAGACGAGGATAGCGAGACAATCGAGATGGAGCCGATTCGCGCGACGACCTGGTTAATCCTCCTGATAACCGGAAGTCTCGCTCTGCCGCCTTCCCAACAAGGTCACAACAGCCGCGGGCCCGTCAGAGCGAAGCAGACGACCCCGGTCCCGTCCCCGGTGAAGGGATCCGTCACGACGCCTCTTCAAGCGAGCAACGCGACGACACCGGCCAGCCAGGAGCGCAACGCCGTCACCCAGCAGACGACCCTCACGTCGCTGCCCAGCACGACGTTGCGTCCTAGCTCGCCGGAGGAGCGCACGACCTTCACGCCCGCCACCTCCGTCAAGGAAACGCGGGAGTCGCCGAACAAGATTCGACCGCAGATCAAGCTCACCACCAACTACACAAGCGCTAGCGAGGTAAGTCCCTAGAAAACACCTCTTGCGCTTTTTCTTCTGCCTCCGGGAGGCAAAAAAAAACATACGAGCCGAGTCTATCCGCGTCGGGATTGACTCGTTAATTATCGAGAAAGCCGAGCACGTGTGAAGAGCGCGAGAGTCACCGCGGGAAGCGGTATAATGAACAATAATGTGAAACACGAGGGAGCCCCGGCTGGATTTTTGAGACGCGAGCGCCGTGTGCATCGACACTCCGCGCCGCTCGATGGGATCGTCGAGAGGCGGACGTTAACATACAATATGCCACCTAGTTTCGCGAGAGATCCCCTACTTTCCGCCGCGGCTCTACGATTTACGGGTCACGTCGTACGTCAACTTGTCGATGCCCTTGATTATAGGCCATTTTTATCGAGACTTATCGAACAATGACTCTCCTTGTTCGGCGAGAACGAAATTTTGAATCAATTAAACCGCGATAAATGACTCGTCAATTTTTATCTTCTCGCCAATGATAATAATAACAGTACCTACACTTTTTGTATTCGCTGCTTTGAAATCAATTTTTATCCATTGTCGAATCTTTATTTAAAATTTTTTCCTCCTGTATCGAGGTGAATATTTAGTCGATTCAACGATATTTTTTTCTCAGTGTTCCATTTACCGTCAGACACGGCAAAGGAAATGGGTTGCTTTACGAGGCACGTATATATTCCAACACAATCGGCAAATTGCGCGTGTTAAATTTTTCATGGTTCTACTCGAACAGGATATACGAGTGCAATTCGCCTGCTGCGAAATAACGCGCAGTCGTGGAAACGCGAAACATCGGGTTTTAATTTGATGGGAAATTCGCGGAAAGCGTGATGAATCGCTCCACGTCCGATTTACAATAAATACGTTAAATGGACGATCCTCCTGAGCGATAAGGCGGCGATGATGAACGAGAGACGCGGGAGAAATCCCCCGGTGGAGTAATTACGTCGAGCGTGCGAAAAGCGTTTTCCGTTCGGCGTGGCGTGCGTTATCGCGTCGTGTCCGCGCTTGTAAATTACGCGCGAAACGGACGGCAAAAGTTATAACGCGGCTATTGAGACGCCGAGAGACGTGCGAGTTTCCAGCACAATGGAAGACTATCTTCGCGTTTTTCTATGAATAAAATAATTAAAAATTTTCTCTTCGCGTGTATATGGAATACGAACGATGGAAAAAAAGGAATACGCGAATTTCAATCGTGGAAAATTACCGAGAAAATTGTTTGAATAATGCCAAGCGAAAATAATCAGCGGTGAAAAAAATATCCTCGTCCTGTCTACATATATTTTCTTCGTTGAAGAACGAAAGTTGAAAAATTTTAAATCCGTAAAATCGTGGAACACGGAAATTCGTCCGATGCGAATAAATAAAAGATCAAATGCGTACAAAAGAGCGTTCGTTTATTACGATAAAACGCGATAAATTAAGCGTCGAGCATAATGCAGCTGGCTAGCAATGGGTGCCATTGAACGTGTCGAATAGATCCATGAATATTTATGCCTAGGCATTCACCGAGCGACAAAGTCGGCGCGATATATACGCGCGAGGATTCAGCCAATCTTTCCGCTTTTTCACGGCTCTTTACGCGCGAAATTGATTTTTCGCTCTTACGGAGTTCGCGGGGAAATACGAAGTATGTTTTTAGCGCATAGGTCAAACCGGCTAATCCCTTTTAAATCGCAAGAAAGGAGTCCGAGCTCGAGATGTGTGGCTGCTTACATAACGCGTCGAAGGGGGAGGACGAGTCCTTAGACCTCACTGGAGTAGAAAGGGACCCAGATTCGCGAGCATGATCGTACGCGAGTGTCAAGGGGCCCCGCGCGTTAAAACGAGTCGGAGCGTTAGAGAGAGAGAAAATCTCATATGGGTCGAGCTGGAAAGTAGCTAGCGCCACGTGCGCCGTCTCGAGACCATAATCTACGTGCATCCCGAGCTTCGGTAACGGCTGATTATCCGGAGGTGGCGGGAGGGTAGAAATCTGCCAACGATCGCGATAATTAACAGGTTGGCTCGCCTATCTTCCGGTCGAACAAAGGACTCGCCTAATTCCGAGATCGAGCGCCAGACGGAAAACCATCGGCCGTTATTATAGTTATCGGAAGGTGGGACTCGCGGCGAAAGGAAAATACGAGGCGAGACGGAAAAACGTTCATCGGTGGGCCATAAATACACGTCTCGGGTGAACTTTATCGGCCGAGTGTGTGCGCGCGCGAGCGAACGAGAGTAGGCGGAGAAAGGCGAAAGAGAAGAGGTCTCTTTCCTAGTCTCGTTTGGCCGCTGACACGATTAACCGAGCTCCCCACGCGTAAACATTCGCACATCCACGCTAACCCGATTCGCCGCCGTGCTGTATATATTCATTCGCGATATCGAAAGGAATCGGGAATGAACTTTCGACAGCCCGCACGGAAGTGAGTCGGCCGCCGGTAGACTAGCCTCGGGGATGGTTTTTTTCCCATTTTCCCCGGTTTGTCGTTAAAGCCTTAACGACCGCGATAGGACGAACGAAACTAACCGCGAAATCTACCGCGGTCACGACCGGGAGGTGGGACAGTGAAAACAACAGCTGCCGAGCGCTCGAGCTAGGTGAAAACGCGCCATGCAAAATTACGGTCGCGCGAATAAACGAAACAAGGGAGAGGTGACAATGAGGCACTTTCGTCGAGAGACTCGATAAAGGTCAGCTTCTCTCTCTCTCTCTCGCGCGCGCGCGCGGAGTGAGTCGATTTCTTTGTAAATGGTCAATCAACGATTATCAATCATTCGAGAATACTCTTTAAAACGAAATTATACTTTCTTACGATTTTCAAAGAATTTTCCACAAATTGTGTTCCAAAGAGTACGTTAATTCCGTTCTTGAACTCGATAAGTGAATAACTAATGAAATATTCATTACCGAGAATTCGCGAAATATCGATCCCGTATTATTCTTAATCGGCCTAATTTTCTTGCATACAATGCTCAACTGAAACGGAATAGGGAGCTCCCCGGCTCGCGAAGAAAGGAAAATCGCGAAATCGGATGGAAATTCGATACGGCGCATGCAGCGACGTGCTTCGTTATCGAATTCATTCACACGGCGCTACGTACGGGTGTGTGTCGGTGCGCACGCGAGTCGAGAGAGATCGCGGAGGCACGATCTCGACGGGGGTCAACTGCGGTATAATTCGCGCGAAATCAAACGTGAATTCATCCATACGAGAGTGGATGCGCGGTATATGTGATTCGCGGTGGAACTCTTTTTTTTTCTCTCCCTCTCTCAACTCCAATTTCGCAATATCTCGTTCGCGGCTCGAGTTTCGGGCGAGATCTCACCGTTGAGAATTTTCTTATTTCGATGTTTTACTTTTTTTCTCGAATTTCGTTTAAAATCATGTATAACGGTCTCGCGTGGCGGCCGCGAACGGTATGCGAGGTACGAATTCGCGATGGGAAACCAGACGCGCTGAGATAAGACGCCGAATGGAGGAGAGGAACGATTTGCCTCGGCGCGGAAGATGCGGCTACCACGCGATGCCGTTCTCTCATCCCGCTCGTCCATTTACCCTCCATTATACAAATTGACCATTCCATTATTGCCATCGCGCGTAAACCGAAAAACACGGGATATACCTTTCGCGAATTCTTTCGGAACCTAATCAAAAAATCGGATCGATTCCGAATCGAGTAGAAATCGAGTTAGAAGAATTTTATGTTTTTTTTTTTAATTTTCCGGTTCTATAGTGGTCGATATCGCTCCGATTTTCCGCGAATATTTTCCATTCTTCTCGCGAAAAAAAGGTTTCCCCCGAGATTGCTTGAGGGGGTAAAAGACGATCTCTCTCCCTCTGACGATGCAGGAAACTCTTTCGCGATGGTGTAAAAGGTCTCGGCAGCACTGCCAGGCAAAAAGCCTCGCGCGGTATGGCCGAGTGCAATCGTTCCGGAAGCATCGCGGTCGTTAAATTGATTTTTCTTATCTGCGAGCGATGCGAGACCGTAAGGAGGGCAGTACGACCCAAATCCTCGAGGCAGAAATGCCCGTAAGAAGATTATCAGGACTGGAGCTAGAAATTGAGTGGATCGTAATTACCCTCTCTCCCCTCCTCGCGATTATTATATTCCGCGAGTACGAAAAACTCGACCGGTTCGTTATTCCTACGTGCAGGCCACGGTATTAAATGAACGGTCAACGCTCGATAAAAGCGAACGGTACAGTCCGCGTATAGAGACCATTCTCGATGTATCGAGTTCTCGCTCCATATATTAGACGATCGGCTCGCGTGCGTTATGCAAATACGCGTCGTTTCGCGTAAAAGGAAGGGAGGAGCGATCTCCTCGGGAGTCTCCGACGTAGGCGAACCGCGCCTGGAAAAATCCTCCGGCACGAGGAGAGACCGAGCGAGATTGGAGAGACGAATGTTTTTTGCCTTAATTACACCGTGCGATAATGCGGAATCGTGTACAATACCTCGCGGTTAATCGTACGCTGGACTTTACAGTTACTGATGTCCTCTCTCTCTCTCTCTCTCTCGGGATCCTTCTTGCTCCAACCGACAACATGTAACGCGCGGGTAACGACGAAAAAGAGGCATGGACTATTGAAAAATTCAATGGATATTCTTCCTGGATCTGACGAGCCGTTTTTCAAACTAATTAAAAAACTCTTTCTAATCGGAATTTATCGCGACCCACTAAACTCGAATCCTTTTTCTTTTCGACATAAAAAGAATTCTATTTATTTTTATACTCTAATTTAACTACTTGTAAATATTTTTACCGCAAAATAATTCTACGTTTGAAAAAATGTAAATATAGTAAAGATTTCTATTTTGCAAGAATTCCACTGCTTGCAATATCAATTCGCGAGATTTCCGAATACATCGTTATTGATTACAATAAATTGATAAGTGAATTTTGTAAATTAGAGATCTTTGACAGTAAAAATATTTAAAAATTGAAATCTCTCGAAGTAGAATTATTATAGAGTAAAAAAATGAAAAGTAGAATTCTTTTTATGCCGTCTTTTCGGGCACGCGCGTGCAAGTCCAACGTAATCCGTGGTCGGACAATCTCCCCGGTTGGTTACTAAAAAGAGTTACTAAAATGTAGCGATAACTGTGCATTCGGACAAAGAAGAGCGAGCGAGACTCGTGCAAACGAGCCTCCACTCGACTTAACCGTCGGTATACGCCTAACTGTTTCAGCCATAACTAAGCAGATTCAGGGATGGAAACGTATATATATATATACATATATATGTATATACATATATATAACACCAGTTGCGAGCTCACCAAACACGTGCACACGTATGACCGAGCGGTAACGACTCTATTTAAACGAATCGGTTAATTAAAACTTCACGCCGACCAACCGAGCGTTGCCACACTCGGAGCAAGATCTCCACGAGTACAAATAATTTCTCGAATTATGCAAATCTCGCCACGGCGAAATGAATTTTCCGCGAGAGGAGGATGCGAAGTGACGTATCTTAATTAAAACCGCGCGACCTTTTTCGCGGAATTCGTCACGCTCGGCGCGTGAATTCTCGTTTCATTGGCCTTGGTCCCTTTCGCGAGCGAGATTAATTACGGGTGGGCGCGAGAGAAAGATGAAAAAATCTGATATACGAAACGATTTAACGGTCACCAAGTTGGCGCGTAGATTCGAATCGCGAGAGGGGGCACAAAATACTTCGCGAGCGATTATCTCGAATCGGAGCGCTCGGGTCATCCGGTCGTGTGTGTTTGTCACGGCTTGATAACCTTGGAAGGTGAAAAAAAACTTGAACTCTCAGCGCGACGCGATGTTTTTTCGTGGATTTATACGCAGGGTGGTAATTCACATGCGGCAGTTTCCAAAAAACTATATTCATGAAATCGTCAGAAATTCGTAATAAGTAAATAAATAATTTCTAACTACATTTCTTGGGGTCTCCCAAGTATCAATTAATTCCTCGAATACGAAAACGGCAAAAGACAGCGTCGCTGAGAAATGTCGCAGTCTATTATTCTAAAAGCGTGCTTTCGCTGACAACTTTCGCATTACCAAAGATGTAATTAGCAAAAAATGATTGAGCGAGCATGTAGGAAGCGTCTACTATTATTCACGGTAGAGATACGATTTGTGGATAACTCGCGGACGACAGTTAGCGAAGGTGTGCACGTGGCGAGCTAGCGAGTACATAACAGTACGATCGTAAAACGTGCTGCCCGCGTTAACGGTCCTCGAACGCATCAACGCGACACTCATCGCGCAAAAAATGATACACGCGTGAAACGGTAGAGTGCGTATGGACTCCATTGTCATCGAGAATCCGTTCTTCCTGTGGAATCTCGAATCGTAGGGTAGACTAAAAATTTGTACGAGGGAGTCGTGATCTCCGCGAAGCGAATAGATGGGGAGAACGAGAGACGTTGAGAGAAAGAGAGGAGAAGAAAAAGAGCAATTCGCGGTTTTCCAAGGTGCGATTACGGCTCGCATATATGATTGCGGCGATCCGCGATTTTCTTCACTATGCAAACAATATAAATCCACGGTTCGATCACGCGATGATATACAGCGCTGGGATTTAATATATTCCCGATTCTCGCGATGCTACGTCATACTCAAAGTTCGAACGGTCATTCTGAAACACCCTGTATGCACTCGCGGATATTGTTTGCTCGACCAATCGAGATTATCGTTATACCCATGTTTTTGCCCCCCTCCCCTCGATTTTTTTCATTAATCGCAGTTAACCGAGGCAGGATAATGCCCGTGTAGTCGATCTCGTCGTCCGTATCCGTTCGTGGTGAATCAAATCGAGTCCCGAGACCGTACGGTCCATTGTCTCGCGCTATTCGCGTACACACGGGACGGGAGGATGAACCTGGAAGAGAGAAAAAGAGAAACGAGCGAGGAGAGCGAAAAAAATACGTTATCACGACTTGGAAGGCGATACGAATCGTGATGCGCGCTGCTTTCGGCAAGTTTCTCCGTTTATTTTTTGCTCGTGCGGTGGATACCGCGAGTGTGTACGCCGTGCTCAGAGCGCGTGACGTAAACGGATCAGCCGATACTAATACCGGTAGTGGGACGTAACGAAACAAAAAGTAAGAGGGAAAAGAGGGGAGAGGAGGGGAGGAAAAATGGGGAGGAAGCGAGCCGACATGTAATATCGCCACGGACAATTTACCGCTGACCATTCGTTACCTGTAATCGATTCACCTGGCCGCGCGAGTCTATATCGGCTATATATAGACAAATTTTATACGATACCCGCGAAAATCCTCCCCCGTTACTTTCGAGAAAAAAAAAGTAATCCATGTCCACGAGATCTCACAGGAGGCTGAATCGGTACGCTCTTTCGATTTCGAGTACATACAACTATTGCGAATTTCTATCGGTGTAAGAGGGAATCGAAGCTACGTGACGGCTGCGTGAGATGCGCTTTTGTTACGTGAAGTCATTAAACCTCGACTCTCTTTCTCTCTCTTCGAGGGGAAAATTACCGATCGCCGGTGAAATCGCGGGCCAAGATCGATTACGGCGAAACTCGATTTCGCGATCGATCTAACCCGGGTTTTATAAATCATTTTCGAGTATTACGAATCGAGCTTGAGGATTCTTCGGCAATTAATGACCGAGATGGACGAGGCCGAAGAGGCTCGACAACAAGCACGGAAATTGGAGCCGATCCGGGCGTAATGGCTCAATTTACCAAAACCGGAAGCTTCACGCTCGTTGTTTCACACATGCGCGCGGACACAGAAGAAAAAGAACGTCTTTACGGGATTTCCTATAGAAAAGTAAAACTTCGTTAAATCCACTAATTTAAAAATATCCGCTCGTAAATTAACAGTTGGATTTACTATTTTTAATAATCGAAAAATGATAAATGTAGCTGTAAAGCCGTCTACTGCGAGCAAAAAATTGACTTGAACGTATCCAAACAAATATCGGGTAGAGCGAACGAGACGATCGTGGGCGAGGGAACAGTCACAGTCTGGTTACCGGCACGGCATAAATTATTACTGAATATATCATGCCGGTGATGCCAATGGTACATCTAGCAGATGCAATAAAACCAAATTGATACAAGAAACTCAGTCCTGTCTAGGATTACCCAGCTAGAGATGACGAGTTAACAAAATATATCGAAGTTATTTACGCGAGTGTACAGTCGGATTCCGATGAGCAGTCGTAAACTCGGACAAACCGATTGGACGCACACGTTGCATCGAACACCTAGCCTCCAGCCCGAATCACAGCTATGCTAATTTTCTTTATCGCGAGAGATGTGCCTTTTCCTGGTGAGCTACATTCCCGAAGTAACTCGTAGGATCGGATATCGATATAATTAAGCCGCGGCTATATCGGGAGGAGAAATTATGCCTCTTCGTGGGATAAGGATTTTCGCGAATATCCGCACGTGTGCTTCTAATTGGCGGAATGGTATTTTCGCGATCCGATAAATTGGCTTTCTCCGGCCCTTGGCAACAATCGAATGCGGAGGAATGAAAAAGAATGCGCGAACAATGAAAGGGAGAAACCACGCACGTGGCGATAATTGTCCTCGTTCCTCCGCTCTCGTAACACTTTCGTTTCGTTTCCCCGGGTGATCGATCCCCGGAGGACTCCGCGAGACTCCTCCAAAAAGTTTACGGCCCGTGACGGGTCCTTTGCTCTTCGAGCCCTGTCCCACCTCGATTACACGACTCTAACGGCTCGTCGTAAAACATAATGCTCCCCGAACGTAACAGTACTCCTTTTTTCTTCCTCGTCTCTCTCCTCCTTCTCTCGCTCTCTCAATCTCTCTCTCTTTTTTTCATCCTGTAATACCACAGGCACAACGAACAAATTCTAGATCATTAACGAGGTAAAACGTGGAATTTCGCTAAAGCCTCTTTTAGATAACCATCATTCTTCTTGGAGGACGGAGCACGAATTTTTCCCCCTTCCTCTCTCTCTCTCTCTCTCTCTCTCTCTCTCTCTCTCTTTCTTTCTTTCTTTCTTTCTTTTCTCGCTCTGTCGATATTCATCGTGATCGAATCTCCCCACTTGGATGAATGTGACGGTAAAATTCAAATATTATGTCGAATGTATCAGGTGTTATATTTACGATGAAAAATGCACGACTACGCAGAGTGCAAAATTTGGCTGTTGCTAATAGATTGGATCCTTTCCAAAATGTCAAAAACGAAAATCAATCGATCAATTTCCGAGAAAGGTTGAATCACAACGCAACGAGAAAAGGATAGAAAGAGGGAGAGAGAAAGAAAAATTAATAAAAATAGGGAAAAACGAAATGTAAGGAATGGTAGGAGATTAACGATCTTAGGCGAATCGCACGACATATTGAGCTCGTTATGTTCGAGTGGGGTCCTACTTATCGGGAGCGCGCTCACGGGAAACCGAATGAAGCGTGTCGGTTCACGACGAGCGAATCGAGGACTCCGCTGTGTGGATCTCGAGCCCCGCCTGCGTCTCGTTTCTTTATTGCGACTCTCGTTTCGCGTAATATTAATTATATTCGCGGATGCAAAATCAGGCCTCCCGTTCGCCATGGTATGTGTATACACGTAGAGACCGGAAACCGGTTGCCGTGTCTCTCGTATCGCCCACTGCCCTCGATCGAAATCGCGCCTTGTTAATCCAGATCGGGATGCGATTCGAGCGAAAAATCACACCGCTACCTGCACCGAGAGGAGCTTGATGGTAAAATTGAACTGTGTCGAATAGTGAATTGCACTATAGTTACATTCACTAACTTTATAGCAGATTCGAACTGAACTATAATAGCTATTTTGACGGTGCAAAATAGAACAAAAATAATTTTCTACTATTTTTATGGTTAATTTTTTAACTATTTGGATTCGGTGGAATCAATCCCACGAATATAGTAAGAATTACTAATTTTAACAACAATATATTTCATTACTATTATTTATTGGTTGAGTTGTTTTTGAACAATTAAGAATACCAAATTGAACTATTAATTTCTTTGCGTCTTACTCCTATCCGAGGAAGTACAGTAAAAACTAGACAATTTTTCTCTCTCTTTCCCTCTTTCTCTCTCACTCTGATTCCCTCGTTGATTTTTTTCTACCCCCTCTTGTCCAGCACGACTGCTGAAATTGCAAGCCAATCGAGAGTATAGCCGACCGGTTCTCTCCTCTAATGGACGAGGCGCGTTTTCTTACCGTAAGCGTGTGTACGGAATAGACGCGTCAATTTGCCCGACGTCGGGAGCCTATCTCGCTCGATTTGTACGTTTCCGTTTTATACCACAACCCCCAGCCTCTTCCTCGTTCGTTCCGGCATATCGCGCTGAATTACGTAGACCGGCGCTACGCCGTGATTTACGTGACTCCCGCGCTCGCCGATTCCGTTCGGATACGATCCTCGATTTATGGAATACCTGGAAAACCGTAAGTACGAGAGCGAGGTGTGTAATACACCTGTTCTCGTGCTCTCCCCCCTCGGTACGTTGCGTCCGTTTTGACGCAAAAAAGAGGAAAAATTCAGTGAGAGAGAGCCGCTTATTTCGAAAGATACCGAGCGAAAAATTTTCCGCTATCGAGGCTTGCTTTAATTGGGTAATACGATAGGTTTATCGGCGAACACCTTGGCAACCCGACGCGAGGTGTATAGCGCCGATAAAATCGTCGTAAATTATCGCAGACCCAGAGCACACGCGAGGATTAATCCATGGATGCGGGAAGTGGCATTTTACGGCATCAGCCTGAGATTTACTAGACAGGGGCGTGTATTGAAAATTTTTCGATTCGTAGTACAAATCGTATTGTATTCCATTTTACTCTTGAAGAAAAATATTGTTGATTTTCTTAACTATGATAGCGCCGTTTGGTCTGAATTTGCTGAAAAATTAATTGATTCGACTATATCGTAATCTCCTATTCATTATAGTTGGACCGAGCTGTCAAATTTCTCTGTTTGTAGATCGAAAGCCAGAAGATAACAAGGTTCTATTCTCGTGGTAATGGGAGCTCGATCTGTCCTCGCTCGTAAAACAGAGACCTAACGAACCGGTGCGTTGTCCCCTAAGGCCGGGCGTACCCTTACCGTGAAACGATTACCGCGAGCCGTCCTGGAAAAGTTAACCGAGCTTTCCCGAGAAACTGTAAATAGCTTATTTCATGCGCGCTCCTTCGTTTCGTCCTGATGGACGTCTTCTTAAAGTCAGGGCAAACAGAAAAAAATACAGAGAAACAGAATAAAGAAGAGGAAAAAAATTGAACGGCGCTGAGAGGCCTCCTTAGTGCATCTAAGAGAGAACGAGAGAGAGAGAGAGATGTTAAATCGAATCGACTCCTGAGAATCTACCAAAGGTCCCGATTGCATAGCCTCACGTTCCAGGAAGTCGCTCTCTACCCCTTCCTCTTCCTTCTTCCCCGACGACGAGTATCCATCTTGTTTGCCTCCATTGTACGCCGAGTCATCTTCTTGTACCTCTTATTTGCCCTGCAACGCTGTATTTCGCATCGAGCGTGTCTGCTCGTTCCTCCTTTTTTTCCATTTCTTCGTCCTCGCATAAGACACCAAGATTCGTTGAGTGATCGACGAGGAGGATGAAAAAATGCCCCGCCACTTTTTCCGCCCGGGGTGTTAAAGATCGAGTTCGCTTTTTGCATCGAATTTGATTTTACCCAATGTAATTGATTTTGTAGAACAGTGGTGCATTTTTTCAAGCGCCACAGACCAGTCAGATCCACGAAACAGAAAAATTCCGAGCGTTCGGTAGCCGAGTGCAACCTAAATCTTCGAGATCGATGGAAAGGTTCGTCCGGATCTGTAACCTCGAGGAATCTCGGTTCGAAAGAAGCGTTCATAATAGATTTATCCTCGGCAAAAAGAAATTGGCCTGCCGCCAGTGAATAGATTAACGACGTTACGCGCGTCAATCGATCGCGATTTCGCGGAAGGCGAATGCGAATAGAGACGTTAATTGCGGGCCGTTAATTGACGGGATGGTCGTTCGAGGTTACAATGCGGGCATGGATAATCGATCGCGAGTTTGATCGGGCGAAACGTCGCTCGATCATATTACGGGAGGAGTATAGCGGAGAGATTTTGCGGCGAGGATACTGCTACACAGCGTGAGAGTCGATCGTGCAAGGTGGACGATCCTCCCTTTATCCCTGAGAGAGCTCTCGATCGAGGCGCACGTGCAGAGCCGGGCTACGCCACACGTCGAGACTCACGTAGACGTTGCTTCGTGATCCCCGCTGGATCCCCGATCGTCCTCCATCGTTATTAAGTTATATAACGTGTAGGCCGCAGCACCGCTACCACGGGCTAAACGTATGCGAATAAATGCATACCCAATGCCGTGCACTCGTTAGCCCACAGAGAGTGTACTTACTCGAGGACTAATATAGTATAGATCCACATAATAACAATCCCGGATAATACACGAGGGCTCGGCTAATAATATCTCATCCTCCCAACTTGTACATGCTCCGGCTGGGATGTTGGGCTACGGGCGCAATTTATAACTCGAATCACCGTCTTTACCAGATCTCTTCCCTCTCGGCCCAACCCCCTCCACCCAGGCTATGCTCTTCCTTCCGCATAACTGTGAACGCTTCTCGTTCCTTAGGAAGCGCATCGATGCATTTCACGACCCTTTTTACCAATGCGGAAGTGCCCCAAGGATATCCACGTTTCGCCGTATATAGAACTAATTAGGGGAGTGCTCGAGCCGAATTCGGTTCTAACGATGCGCGCGAGTTTCGATTGAACCGATTCGGTATGCGATATTCCAATCTGAATCTAACCTCCCGAAGACGTCGATCGATCGCAAATTCGAATAACGCGCGCGTTCTGCTTTCAGACGGGCGTAAGATTGCCGGAGGGGGCCAGCGCGGCACTAGCCAAGCCCACCAAGTACCATTACTATCCTCACAATCAGCACATTTACCTGCTACCCGAGTGCGCCGTGCAGCAGGTCTGCAACGCCGTCTACGTCAGGCTCAACTTCACCCAGCCGCTCTGCGCTTGTCCGGGACGGTATCGCGACCCCTGCAGCGCCTCACTCGACAGCGACGATCTTCACACGACGGAGCTAGTCACCGATCCACGCACCAAGGTTGGTACAACAGTCGAGACCATCGGTTCGGCTTCGAACTTTATTTTAACAATACGTAGTACCCAAAAATATTTTCACAAATATGCATTCAAAGAGATAGTTAAATCAATGAGAATTATAATAGCAAAGATATAAAATAATTTTGAGTGCTACCGTATAATTAAGAAACGTGATACACTGAAAAAAAAGTATTTTTCTACTCAGAATACAAAATATTTTTTATCCGAGTATTCTTGTTCGCAGTATACTTTTACTTAAATATTTTAAATTTAAAAATATTGTTATTTTACCCATCAAAATACCAAGGTTTTTAGCGGGACTAAAACTAAACTCTTTGTAGCATCCACTGTATTTTAAGGCAAATTTTATCTCTACTATTTATAACATAAATAATGGCTAATAAATGAAATTAATATATGAATATAAATATATTATATTACTTGTTATTATTTCAAATTCATGGTTCGTTTTAATCCGTGTTGACCAAGCGAGGTTAAGTCGGCCATATTGATTTTAGTATTTTAATAACAACAATATCTACCAAATTTTTTAAAAATCAATAAACTTATTCTTATGTATAGTATATTTTGGTATTGTTAAAATAAGAATACCTTTATTTTTACCATAAGGAGAAATATTCTAGGTAGAAAAATACTTTTTTTTCAGTGTAGAGTTTAGCGCCAAACATGGCGCTAAAGTTAACTTTTTCAGTTTTCGAGAATTAAACGAATCAGCCGTGATAATCTTAATTAGCTATATCGGTGGTGAAAATTAGCATCGTCGGACTAACCGGACGATAGTTGATCTCGTTTCAATCGCGATTACATCGAATTGGCGCAAAATAACGATCACGGCTGCTATGTACGTGTGCCCATTCGCGGCAAGAAAAATAAACGAGAGAGAGAGAAAGATATGTGGAACGATCGGGATCCGAAGACCGGTATAGGTGTTTCATTTTTAGTGTTTTGTCCGTCTCGGTTGAGCCCGGGAGCGCAGAAGACCGTGCCCGGGCCCCCTGCGCATTAAATCGATATCTGGTGCATATCGGGAACCGCGAGGCGAATGCAAAAGAGGGTCAAGAGAGGATGTACACTCGCGAATGCCGATCGTATTCAATCTTTTTCATCTCTTTTACTCGTTCCAGAGTCCACTCGCATAACTCCTGCAACTTCGCGATCCTTCCTTTTTTCGACTTCGATATTTTCTCTCCCTTCATTTCTCTTCGCATCTCTCTTTACGCTCCTCTCGCAAACTACCATGCTCGCTATCCGCTGGTTAGCCGCGTACTTCGCCGATGAGGGTAAGCCGAAATAAAAGAAACGAGACTGGACTCTAGCTACGAGATTGAATCGAACCGAGGAAGGAAGTACTCGCGCCGGTGCGTGTTTCACTCGAATCGAAGAACTCGCGCGCGATTTCCTGGCATCGATAGCGAGCGGAGAGCGAGAGGGAAAAACGAAACGGAGAATGAGAGGAAAATAGCGAGATTTGAGTGGCGTGAAATGGCGGATTCCCACGCAAAAAGCTTTTACGATCGGCCGGTCGCGTGGTCAGGACGCGCGATAGCGCAAAACGACTGACGTCGGTAACGTAAACTGATGCAGTTTCCAGAATCCGGAAGACGCGGGGGAAAACGACAGTGCCGTTAGGCGCGGACATGGAGGCAGTCACGCTCGGAGATGGAGAGCCAGTCGGGGATGGGATTCGCGTCGCGTTCGGACCTATAATACATAAACATACTCGGTGTTTCGAAATATTCTCCAAACAAAATTCTCTCCACCTCAAATCTGAGAAAAATGAACGATTGCAAATGTTCAACACAAATTTGGATCCGAAGTAGACTTTCACGAATAAAATTGCAGTAATTCCTATTAAATCCTAAAAATCTAGAGTTTAATATCGATAGTAATAATATGGAAGGGAAGTGGAGAGAAGGAGTGCGCACGGTGTATTTTAACCCAACACATGTTCAAATAATTTCGTTAATCCTGGGTCACCCTGTATATGTATACGCAATATCGGCGATTCGTTCGAGGCTCTCGATAGATCTACGGAATAGGAGTAATTAGGAGAGAATAATAACGGTCGAATTCGAGTAGACGGCGAGTCTCTCCTTCGCGGGATTTACTCGACGTTTCCGCGAAGAATAGTTTCGCGCGTGCTCTTGGGAGACGTTTAAACCGGCACGTCCCGGTGCAGAGGCGTTTGCGCGCGCGCTCGAGCACCACTCACTTTCAACCGGTGTGACAACCTCGAGGCGTCGCTTAACGAGCTCGCTCGCATATCGTATCCATTATTCGCGCTTGCGCTTTTCACCGCGCGAGGAAAAAAAATGGATCTCGTTTTAACGAATAATCACGAGGATACGTACTCCCCTCTCCGGATGGTAGGAGCCGAAAAAAAAATATCGATAGGAAAAAGTCGATTCGAGACAATCGTCATAGCCTGAATCGCTTCGTAAGCATGAGAAAAGGCGATCTCCCGCGGAGCGACGAGCGTTTAACGAAGTGACCGGTAGCCACGAATGAGAGGAACAAACACGGGAGGAGATGGAAGTAGGTGGAGTGGGTATCGCCGAGGAGAGTACGGAGTCACGGTAGATCCGATCGTAGGAATCCGGGTTCGGAGCGATATTTATAATCCGTCGCGGAACGGTCTCTCTGAATCGGAACGGAGACGGAATGCCAACCTGTAACGGAATAACGATTTTCCAAGAGAATCGAAAATTTGACTCGTCGATCGCTTGTCTTTTTAATTGAAGTCTCTTCTATTCTCGTTCTCATCGTCCCTCTGTTCATTCCGGCCTTGAAATCGCTAGCCGAGACCGGAAAGAGGAGAGATGTAGGCCCGATGAGTTTCGAAACGATCCGGCTGGTGTATCATCGCACCAACCGCAAGGCAAATATCGCGAGAACATCTGATTCTCATCCTCTCACATCATCCCTCTCCCCATCCTTTCTATATACCACTTTCGGGCCCACGATCGAGTACATACCGCTAAGAGTAATAAACGCAAGCGGAAGTACGTGGTTTGCGGTAATTAATAGTCACGATGTATATACGAAGCCGATATGGGATGCTACACGAGCCTGTGTGCGTGCTGGAGTTGACGTAGGACGAGATCGAGAGAACCGCGACCCTCCGTCCGTACTCACGGATACGCTAAGGGACGACAATATTGCAATTTATTCCGGAACCGCAAAATGAGGAATAAAAATTGAGAGAGAGAGAGAGAGAGAGAGAGATAACAAGTTATTTATGCGCGCCTAAATTGTGGTTACACCATGTAAATAAAATAATTTTATTTGTCGTTTATTAATGTCGATAAACTGCATTGTGAATTCTTCTCGTAACTTTGTATTTTACGCTAAAAACTAAAAAAAATCCCGGAGCGGCAATAAAACGAATTCTATTCTATTCTGAATAAAAATAGAGGGTCGTTTGCGGGCTGAGGTAGACGGGGTACGAGCTATCGGTCGGAGTGCTGCTCTTGGGAAAAATTTCAATCACCGAGATAATACGACCTCTCTTTCTCTCTCTAGGAGAGTATCTTAATCGTAATTACCCTCACCAACCACGAACCGCCTTCCTCCGTCCGTGTTTCCCGAATCCGGGTCATCGAGGAAATTTTCCTGCGCGCGATGATTCGCAATCGCGTTACGAATTCACGTCTCGCTCACAATCCACCAATCCCGCTGGCGTACATCGTAAACATTATTTTTCTTATTCTTGCTTTTCGGAACAAAACCACGTTTCGACGATTTATTCTCGTTGTATTATTCAGGGCTCGTTCCACCTGCGCCAAGACCAAAGAAGGTCCAAATATTGAGAATTTAACACCTCGCTTCTCAGACGCAGGTTCACCAGAGGATGTATACGCGACCATAGAACAGCCGAACTGGAACGATTTTAACGCGAGAATACGATCAGTTTGCTTATGTTTCAATAAATATCTGATTACACGACCCCACTTCCTTCGAGTCCAGATGTTCTCGCAACGCTCCGACTTGGATTTTCTCATGGCAACGCGATACCCACTTGTGTTCCCGTAATGGCCCTAGCTGGCACGAATAATTACCTTTCCCTGCGTTAATCACGGTAGCCGAACGAGACGTGCGCCCATCGTGTAAAATCCGCGATAAATAATTTACGAAGAATAGAAATAATCGAGTGAGAGAAAGAGAGAGATAGGAGATTGTTGCTTTTGGTGATCTACGGCGTCTTAAATTATTTCTTTCGACTATTTTCAACATTTACCGACATTCAAACACACCGCATTCGCATAAACATTTATCAGTTAAAATACTCTTACTGCTCACTTGTGAGATCGATTCAATTATAAATTCTGTTTATCAAGATTTGAAAACTTCTCTTAAACATTCGGTTCACGCATTTCAGGCGTTGACGTTGGTAAAGACATGCGAGCCAGTAGCGGAGATGCGGGAGTGCCGAGCACCGCGCGATTGGTCGCTGCTCGCGCTGCAAAACGTACGAACAGGGAAGTCCCATTACCTGGTGATATGTCGCTGTCCGGACACCAACATACTCGGTGAGTGTGCGTGTGTACACGCTAGCCCTTATCGGGACCTCTTAAATCTCGAGCTGTTCGATCGTAAACATTCGCCCGGTTCCTGCCCGGTGCGTGTTTCCGGTAATTGATTAGAAAGGGAAATTCATTTTCTCGGCTTTTTTTCAATAGAGGGCCCTATGAGTCACGATCAACCGACCTACGCCAGCGTGCCTGGTATTCGAGTCTACGGTATGATGTGCGTGCAGGGCACCAGAAGGGGTCGACCACTTCGGCATATACGCAGTTTATTAGGTACTGATTTTTGTTTTTATTTATCGAAAGATTATGCGAAGTTTGTTAATACGAGCATTTCTCGCTTATAGGTCTGCCCAACGGTGACGATGTCGACAAACCAGCTTTCCCCTGGCATAAAGTACCCGAACTGATGGAGCGCGCATCGTGGGATTAATAATTGCTTCATTAACGCGAAGAAATCGTCTCATTTTGGATTACGATATCGATTCTCTCCTTAATTTTATTTATTACGATCATCCTCTCTACGTCATCTCATCCCATTGCGATAGATAATCGTTATTTATATACTTATTTATATACTGTCCAAGATGCGAGGTTGCCTCGACGGACGACAGCCATCGACGAGATAAAAATAATATTTTTTTTTTTCATTAATCATTTCGAATAAATGAACCTCGCTAAAATTCAATTCGCGGAAAAGAAAATCTTCTTATTGAATAAAGTAATTACTGAGTAATGTAGAGTTACGAGAAGTTTCTGTTGAGAAACATCGCTTTACAGACTTAGAAGAATTAATATAATACGTAATTTTAAGTTATTCTAATTGAAGAAAAAAATTATGCGTGCGTGAACGTGAATTTTAATGGGATACACCTAGTTTGCTGACTCGTTCAACGCGAAGCGCAAAATCGCGAATAGACCGATTAATGTTAATTACCATAAATATCGCACTAAACATATTTTCACTACCTTTTTTATAACATTATAGATAAAACCACTTATTAAGGGATTCATAGATCTTTCGTGCCACAGATCATCAACTCTGTAATTGAATATTTCCTTGTCTTGGATTAATTGCAAGATCGTCTATATACGTTCGAGTCTTCAGATAAGAGAATCGTATATTGTTTGCAAAGAACGGACAGTATCGTCGATCTTTTGATTTTATATGATTTCGCAGAGACGAGCTTCAGTATTGTTCGTCATTGAATTTCCATTACAATTGCTTCATCTGATATACGTTAACGAGATTATAATAAAAAAAACGAATCTTCAATCGTTTCATACGTAAGAGACACGAGCGAAATGTAATTTGCGATGATAATATTAACATTTTGAATAATAAATATTTGATAATAACATAAGATATTTTTAAAAATTTATACCTTCACCTATTAGTTTCTGTTAGAAATTATATATTACTCACCCAAGACGTCGGAATTAACCAATACGCTGCAAGAATACATCGGTGTAACAAGTCTGGGATGCCTCACGTTGAATATTTTTCGACAAGCTTCTTTAAATGCAGATATCAACTGACCAGCTAATTGACTCTGGTAAACATTTCCAGTTTCGCTGCAACATTATAATTAAATGTCTGTAATTTTTGGTTAACGTGAATGTAAATTATCCGTACCTCTCAGGATTGAGAATAATATCCCATTTCTTCACAATAAAACAAACACCCATCATAGGCTCTTCGCATAAAGGACCAGCGAGCGTAGCCAATTGGAAGCCGTTGATCATACTGCTTTCATAACTAACATTACATATAAATAATGTAAATTAAAATTCATTCATTCATTTTTTTTATTTTTATTTATTATACTATGTAAACTGAATTGTAGTTACAAAGAACAGCAATCAACTTACGCGGCTCGACGATCCGTTGACTTCGTGTAGACCTCCCAAAACAATTTTTGTGGATAATCAGTTTCGTTTAATAAAATATTAGGACCGCATTTTCTAGGACCGAAGGACCACACTTTATCAATAACATCTCCCCACCCTTCTTCTTTGAATGCTACTGCAAGTTCATTTTTGAAGGCATCTACTGCTTTCTGTTTCTTTTCGGACATTGAAGATTCGTTTAGGGACAAGTTACTTAAGTCGAGTGAATCTCCCTGTTCTATGTTGATTTTGCCTTTTGCGATATTATCGCAATGGTGATCCAGCCACTTGATCAATTCGGCATTTTTTTCTAACATTTTTGTTATTCTTTCAGGAAGTGGTTTTGCGTCTATTTCAAAGTAGCATTGCTTATTAGGAGTCCAAACTTCTAAATTAGTACCTTCCTCTTTTTTCTCTATGGCTTCATTGACCATGTCTACTTTTGGAGGTGGTACAACTGTTTCTCTAAAGGGTACAATTGGTTCGGAAACATTAATTTCAACTTTTGCGTATCTCAATTGTAAATCTTCCAAGCATCTTTCCAAGTGTACTTCACCAGCTGTATTTAAAACAATCTCTCCAGTTTCTTGTATGTGAACTACAGCGCATGCATCCGCTTGATTGAGCAATTTTAGTCCATTAATGAGTTTTTGGAGATCATTGGGATGTTTTGGTTCGAGAGCAACTCTTAAAATTGGAACTGTAAGCGATGTCAGTTCTGAGAATGAAGGACAAGCTATAGTAGTAGAAAGAGTTGCAGTTTTCAACACGTGTTCTTCTAAGCCACCAATACCAAAAATATTTCCCGCTGGAATACTTTCGATTGATTCCAACTCTCTTCCCATTAAAAGATATAATTTTTCCACTTTAAATACTGTAATGTATCTTCCTGGCTTTAAGTCCTTTAATGTCACATTTTCGTCAATTATTTTACCTGCTTTTTCTAATTCTAGAGCGTCTTTTGGATTATGCTTTGGTCCCAGAACAAATACTTTACTTCCTGCTTTCAAAGTGCCAGAATAAATACGTGCAAATGCTACTAATGAATTTTCGGAATCATCCTCTTCCGTTGGCTGTTCTTTATTTTGTCCAATACTTTCTGAATCATTATTAGAAGGCCTTTCTCCAGATTGATCTCTCATTAATCTCTCAGCGTGCGATTGTCTTGCCTTTTCTTTCCTTTCTGCGAGTTCTTCGGCTGTCAGAGGTTTTGGTTTATTTTCTGGTAAGAATTTTTTTTCGACTGGAAACATTTTAGATATAAATACTATAATTGGTGATTCTTCCGAAGGATTGCAAGCTAAAAAGTCTTCTTTTAGCTGTTGCGTTTCTTGAGGTAGAGAAATAAAGTCTGTATTACCACTAATTAAACGTTCAATTTTTTCACCAACTAATTCGCAAGGAGCAGGTACTTTCTCACATATCATATCTAAGCACGCTCGAGCCAGTGGTAGCCATTGAGAACAAAGAGCTTGTAATTGCACTTTAGGATCTGTATGTCTCAAATCTCTAGATGTTAATTTAATATTTAATTTTTCAGCAATGACAGATAATTTGTCTTTATCTTTCCTTACAACAATAGTTTCATACACAGACCAAATATTTTCCAATATGAGCTGAACAAACAGTGGTTTTTTTGCCTTCTCTTGCGCTCCTTTCATAATCCTTTTTGTTTTTGAATTCAAATAAAAGTCTCCCCACAAAGTTTTTAATAAAACTTTCTCGCTAAAGCCAAGTTTTTCTGAGAATAATTTTGCAAATTCTTTTACACTAAAACCCCAACCATCTATGGCACTAGTAAATAATACATTGCCTTGCTCGGGAGAAAAATATAAATTAGAGTCATCAATTTCTTCCAATACCGATTGCCAATCGGATAATGGTCTTTCGGTTACATTCTTAGAATCATCATTAGAAAAATTTTCTTTCTCTTCTCTTTCCATAACATCACTGGCAAATAATTCTCCCATTACTGCATTAACTTGTTCTAAAATTTGTGTAAGATGTACATAGGCATCCAATGGAGACAACTTCATTTCCGTTATAAGGCGATCAATTTTATTTAAAAGTAAAACAGGTTTCAATCCTTCCACATAAGATATTGTTAATGCGCTACGAGTTTGTGGGCATACTCCTTCTACAACATCGACTACTATTATAGCTCCATCGCATAATCTAACAGCAGTTGAAACTTCAGATGCAAAATCCACATGGCCTGGTGAATCAATTAAATTTACAACAAATTCTTTGTTGTTATGAAGATGAAAAAGAGTAATGGAACTTGACTTCATTGTAATGCCTCGAAGTTGTTCATCAGCTCGACTATCCAAATATCGGAGTTTGCCAGCAAGTTTACTAGAAATAATTCCATTACTTGCAACAAGAGAATCGGCCAATGTAGTTTTTCCATGATCGACATGCGCTAATATACAAATGTTGCGTATACTTTTCGATTCGTTCTGAAGAGCATGTAATTTTTCAGGTGTGATGAGACGCATTTTTTCAAGATTTATAATAAAGGAATCAAATATGAAAAATTGAGAAACACAGATATAAAAAATGGCAAATGATAAAATAATAAATATAAAAGAAATCTCAGAATAACGTAAAAAATTGAATAAAACACTACTTGTTTTTATAATCTACAAAAACAGTATTCACTATTTCACTTTATTTTGTTTCCAAAGTACATAACGTTCACTTATCACAAATATATATTCTTGTTCAATTAACATTTCAGTTGAAACGTACAACATACCCATCGATATGTATGATCGAGGTGGTTTGAATAGTGTTCCGAAATTTCTATTCGGAATGTATTTCTCATACAACCAGTGAGATACAACGTGGTTGACAACTTCGAATTTTGAGGTTGGAGTGTTTGTATTTAATAATAATATGTCATTATACGATTTGACAATTCTGATCTTTATGGCTATGCTCTGAATCGATCAAAATTGTTCAGCAATTTGCATAAATTATTCAATTAATGAATTCTTCATTTATGTTTTTAACGATTTCAACATATGATGTACCACTAATTAACCAATTGTTATGAATAGGACAGGTAGTGACACTGACCGTGATTTCCGTTACTATGAAGGAAAAAATTAAGGGTTATTTCCATGCTTACAATGGCAGCGATATCTACAAGCGGTATTCGGCATTAATCTTTGTACGTAATTATTTTTATGAACACAAGTTGGCGCCACTGATGCAAAGAAATAAGAATTATTATCATTTGTACCTGTGTAAGTTGCGGGTTACAATAATTTAATTCCTTTCAATGGTTTCAATCTTATTAATATTTTTTCTTGCTTTCAACAAGATTTTTATCAAATTTCACATGACAATATCTCTGCTTTGTAGCAATCTGCAAATTTGTTTATTGAAAATGATGCGTATCCCACAAAATTTTCATAAATTAAAATTTTTGCTATTTGTAAGAGTTTCGATGAGATTAGAATAATACAAATATTCATATTTCATTCATATTCTTAAAAAAGTCATTTCAGTTGCCATAACAATATTAAAAAGTGAATAGCTCACAAAAATATTATCCACGTCAAACTTCTTTTTCTTTTTTCGTTTCATAAAGTTTGTGGTAGAATTGCGTGAAAAAAATGGTAATTGGTCTATGAATAATAGAGATTCAAACGCGGATTAATTATAACCAGTAATACCACTGTATGGAAACTTTTTCTTCGAATATAAAAGTACATAATGAAAATAAAAATAAAAAATGACATAACGTCCCGGAAGAATTGCCGCTACATCGCGATCTAATTACATAAGATACCTTACAATTAGTCAAAATATTGATGTAGTTGTAATTATGTTTGCATTATGAATATAACTATATATTCATTTACTTTTTTGATCACGTTGTAATATACGTCTATATAAGTATATACATATAGGTTATAAAATATTATAAAAGTTTACCTTATTTATAGTTTTATTTTTCATAAAATTATGAATTAACCTTAACTAACATTGTTGAATCCTAGCATTCATTTGATAACTGATTTATTTGATAATGTTGATATAATTTCGTATGTATAGTCAAAATGACGATGTTTACCTACTTGAAAAATTTATCTCATGCAATCATCTCCTAGATCAACTAACTTCCTGTTGTGTTGTAACATGTCCTTTGGTACAATAGTACAATATTCAATACTACGTGTCTCCTGGGTTATAAAAGCATTGACAATTTTCAAAACCGACATCATTCGTAACTGAAATCGTGACGAACTAAATCAACACAATGTTGAAGTCTCTATTATTGCTTTCCGTGTGCGGAATCCTGATGGCGGTAATTTTTTAAAGAAGTGAACGCATTTCAATGGCAGTAAATTAATATTTTTACAGGTAGCCCAGCAGAAGGGCGGCGAGCCAGATGCGCGGTTGCACAGAGTGAGCAAAACAGTTTCTTTTACTTTTTCGTAATTTAAAAACTTATCCTTGGAAGAAATAAAAATTTGCCACGTGATAAATATTTCTTCTAGATGACAAGACAAATGCCCATGGAAATGGGTCAACAGGCAGCCGGTAGTATGATTGCCGCTGGTAGTATGATGATGGATGCTGCTGGAGAAGTGATCCAAGCTGGCAGCAGCATGATGCAGGTGCCACTTGGAATGGGACAGAATATGGCTAATCAAGCTATGGGTATGATGGGTGGACGTCGACGACGCGATAACGAGGAAACTACCACTGCAAGTCCGTCAAAATAAAAACTATATATGTACTAGTAAGAACCTTCAAATTCTTTTCACATTAACATGAAAAATTTTCTAATAATCATATATTTCGCGATTGAAAATGTTACTACTTCAGAATTTATTTTCATGTTTTTAACAGATTCATTATCAGAACCCAAAAGTTTCAGTCGGAAGTTCGTAAAATTCGAATCTTTATCATCGAATATCGGTCTACCAGCTTATCTGTAATATGCATCTCTTGATTCGAAAATAAAATATCGATTAATTAATCATAACGACTTCTTTGTTTCAAATAAACCTACACATGCGAATTAACTTTTTTACAAAACAAAGGTAAAATAAAATTTGTATTTCTTAACAAATATATTTAATATTCTCGTCAATCTTACACTTCTGGAATTAGTCAAGTACGCTTCAATAGAAAACATAGATCAATTCAACTATGTAACCAAATAGATAACAGATGAAATTTATCGTCTCTTATCTGTCGCTGATATATGATCGCAATATTAAAAAATATTGCCTGTATAAAATTAAAAACGTATACAACGGTGTCTTGTCCTGTCTTCCATTTCGTCAATCGAAGTAGTTTTTCGATATAGTCACGTGTTGGGAGTTTTGATCGGTTTTGCTGTATTCCACGTGTCAGATTTACCAGTGAAAACAGCTTGACAGCAGCAACTCGATGGGACCGGAAACCAGTCCCTAATAATCATGCCATTGTGGTCTACCGCTAATAGCTGACGGTAGATGTAATTCTGCTTGCAATATGTCTTGTAACCAATGGCAAAAGCGTCTCTAAACCCGACGCATTCGCCCAACTCGTTCTTGCATACCTCAACTCTGATTCCCTGCTTGAAGTCCGACTGATTTATAACGTATCGCCAGTCTCCTCTTGTAGTCATGAAAGAACGAGGTGTAGTGACTCCTTCATCAGACGCGCACAATGATATCGGATCCAGAGATATTTTGTATTTTCTAGCAAACTTGTCTGGAACCGTCTTTCGGCCCAATGGTTCGTTAATTTCGTACATCCTGAGACTGCTGTTGGATCGTAAGGCTTGGGAGATTAACTCTTCGGGGTAACCGTCCGCATGGAGACAAAATGTAGCTCCATCGCATGCAGGAGCTTCATAAGTCGTTCGATTAATCGTTGCACTCAAAACTATTCTAGAGAAGCTGAATAAAAATACTAATTCTGTTAGGTGTCTTCTCATCGTGAGAATCGAGAGAATAGTCGAGCTGACTCCCAGCAGACTTAATAACGAATGAGAGTGTTACGCGATAGATCGGTCTTCGACGTTTTTTTGATAAAAATGGGTAAGGCTCGATCAAGATATGATATGATTCGCGCTCGCGCACAAATGCTGGTGAATGACCGATTTTTTCGATCTCTTTAACTATCTTTTACTTAGCTAGCATCTCATCAATCACGTGCGAAATCAAATCTATGAAATGTATAGATAGCGAGCAAAATTGATTGCAATTGAGTTGTTTACTTTTTCTACACAAAAAAAATTTACTTCTTCCGAGCCGGAGCGTACAGAGTTCTTTCAGAGTTCTTTAATAGATCGTTCTTTTATAGATCACATGAATATTCATCCGCTGCAATCTTCGATAAATCACGATTACATTAACGAACAACTATACCAAATTTCAATTCATGTCGATAACCTCCGACTTCTACGTTCCCACGAAACGATTTGACCTATTGTATGCACAATGACTATGCGTGCAATCCAGACTAACAATTTCATAAATATACGAGAGCGAGGTTAACATAAAATATGCGCCCAAAAGGTCTACAATTTTTCGTAAAACGATAACAATGTTTATTCCTGAGTGTGAGCTCTTACAGCTATTACATGTTTGTATAATAACACAAGACTTAAAAATAAAGAATTTGAATGAAAGAGAGAAACGACGAGTAAAGCATGAAAAACGTGGTATAAAAGGAAAGGAAAATTTACAGTTCGTCGGCGCTCAAACCGCTACGTTGGGACATGCTTTTCACTTCGCTCTCGCCCTTATTTTTCCTCCGTAAAGCGCGACCGCGTATGTTGAGCATTGTTCTTGCCACCAGCCAAATGGCACCTTTTTCGCAAACGCACTTCAATCCATTAACGAAACCGAGAATCAGCGAATGCGGTGGATACCCTGTCGTTCTCGATTCAATACCAACAGTCTTTAGTTGAGTCTCTACGAATTTTTCAGGCGTCGGTGCCATCCAGGTTGATCTCCTTAAATTAAAAGGATTATTAAACGGATGTTTACTTATTTTTTAACAAAAAAATTACTACAAATTTTCAAGATATAAATGAATAGATCATAAAATAAAGATTATAAATCTAAAAAATAAATCGATGAAAATGATCACGTACTTAATTTTGGACATTTTCGTAGCAACTGGACCGGGCAAAACACATTGTACAGTGATGCCTCTGGGTGCTACCTCGGCAGCAAGATCAGCGCTGAGTTTGTCGACGAAAGCTTTGCTTGCCGCGTATACCGACAGATACGGACTAGGTATGGCACCCGAAGTGGAGCTAATATTAATCACAACTCCCTTGCGTCGTTCCATCATGCCTGGCAGTATGGCTCGTGCTATTCCTGTTACAGCCGCAACGTTTAGCTGAAGTATCCTAGCAATGGTTTCTTCAGAAAGATGCGTGAAGAGTTCGGGATGGTCGTAGCTGGCTCCAGCATTGTTTATCAAAACACCGACCTGAAGAGAGGAAAAAATAAAGCAATGTGAGAATTATCAATTTCGTAAGATGCGCGTTAAGGTCAGCAAAACTCAAAAGACAAGGCAAGAGTTGTAATATTCGTCTTGTGAGTATCACAAGACCGACAATGTCCACAAGTAAATCTTGCCTTGTGTTGCAGAGAATAGTGACCCCAAATTTGCAACACTCGATAAGACTGATCTTACGAGCATCGCTAATTGAAATAAGAAAAAGATCCCAACCTCGAGTTCCTCCGTGGCCTTGGCGACCTTGGCATAGACCGCCTGACCTTCTGTGAGGTCAGCCTCGACGACTTTCGTCTCGACTCCATACTTTTGCTTTATCTCAGCCGCTACATTCTCGAGTTTCTCGAGCGATCTGGAGACCAGTACAATGTCCAGACCCTTCGCGGCGAGCGCGTTCGCGAACGCCTTGCCGAGACCGTCAGTGGCACCTGTGACAACGGCCCACCTACCCTGTGACGCAAGATCGACCCCGAGGCCGAGACTAGGTGCTATTAGCTTTTTCCACGCGAGCATGCTCGACTTGATGACGATCCTCAAGCCAACGGCCGCTATCACCACCACGGCTATCTTCTCCCAACACGTGAGCGTCATTCTATAATTAAAATGTCGCACTGTATTCTTAATTACACTGTCTCTATTAGATTCTTAATTTTTCTTAATTCTACATCGAAATTAATCTAATTGACTGCATGCTCTCGTCCGAATTATCATCACGAAAATTGTGAAAAAATTGTTTACCTGAAAAACTACAAGGTTATCTACAACTCTAACGCGTGTATCATGCCACTTGGCTTGTCGGTTGTATTTTTGACACCGCGATCGTACGATCGAGAGTTCCACACCAACTAAACTAACGCACGAATTTAATCTGCGAATCGTACAGCCAACGCACGTTTCGTTTTACCCCCACCGCTTCGCAGAG
Organism: Goniozus legneri; assembly: GCA_003055095.1. Classification (NCBI taxonomy): domain Eukaryota; kingdom Metazoa; phylum Arthropoda; class Insecta; order Hymenoptera; family Bethylidae; genus Goniozus; species Goniozus legneri. The sequence goes on from NCVS01000615.1 coordinate 88,574, forward strand.
TCGGCGTATAATCGCACAGTCGACTATTCATGGCCCGATAGCTTTTATCAGCCAGTCATTGGTGTCGCGACCTCGTTCCTTTTCGTTCATATACATACACGGAAGCGAACGAAGCTCATTTCTCGTACCATCCTTCCGGTTATCACAGTATGCACGATCAGCAATCGTTTATACTTATTAAATCGATAACGTTCGATCAAGTTGCGATTTGCTGTCGGCAATTGTGTATTATTTTTCCTAATAATAATCAATAATTTAAACAAAGTATATTCACGTTAAAAATAGAACTTTGTATAATTTAGCGAAGACTGCTAAAAATATTAAAAATATAAGTTTGTACGATAAATTTTATAATTTTTAACGCATAAACGTGACTTTCAATGATTAACGATGTATTATTTACAAAAATCGTAATGATATCTTGGTGCAGAAAAAAATCTCATGCGACTGCTGATAAATTTTTATCGATCGTGGCGCTTATCGTAACATGCGATTCTTTCATTTCCAAATGTAACCACTGCACTGTATACCGATGCGGAATTCTGTAAAGTGATCTAATCATTTTTTACGTATCAATCGTTTTGTACCTTGAGCCAGTTCGTGCTTTCAACATAAAACTCGAGCCTTTTGGAATCTGCAAAGAAAGCAAAATTTGCAATTTGAAATGCGCAACGTTTTCGTTTCCAATTCTCAATTATCAAGCGAAAAGATATTCTCAAATCGGAATCGAGTAAAACTGCATTTTTAATGGACCTTTGCTGATTTTTCTTTTTAAGCGTGCCAGGTAAAAACTCGTTTTTGCTATCGAATACATTGAACTGCACGCTGCTTTCTCCCACGTATACGTAACGTATACTGCATATTGCATTGGTGTTGTGTGTGTATATGTGTGAGGAAGCGTGAGCGCGCGCGCACGTTACTTTCTCACTTTCTTACCTGTCACTGACATTCGTTCTTGCACGATTGCCCCTGAACCGCGCAGCACGCACGCCACCGGTCGAACCTTTCTCACTCCGTACAATGCTGACTCTGCTTTCTTATAGAAAAATTTTGAGTACGTAACTCAACAATCGTCCGATTCACGCTCCGATAGCTCCAATAATATCGCACATCGGCACTTGCAATCTGCGAATTTAAATTATTTATTTAAAATATTTTCAAGATGTTTGAAAACAACAATGATTGATACTTGACTTTAATATTATACAATATCAAAAAAACACACTATAGACTTCAAGAATGGCTCAAAAATAATAACAATTTTGTATTAATATTGTGTTTTACAGTTACTGAAATTAATACGTTGCAATTTTTATCAACAATTACATGCAGTCAAGCTCTTGATATTGAAGAATCTCTAAGTTCTTGTATTCTTAAATCTCAATTCTCGTAATTTCGCAAAGTTCATTAGCTTCAAATTACTTCCTACATTCAGAGTCTTTACAGAAGAGAATAACCTGAGTAATGAGGACTCTTCGAGTTCCGCGTAACTGACGATGAAAGTAGAACGTATACCTGAAGAATGATAGCTGGTTGACTTCTCAGGAATAAATAACAGTCTTTGTAGTTGCACTGCACAGAGTACGGTGAAAAAAATTAGCTGGACGCTGAGTTTTGCGATGTCACCCTCAGGTTTAGAGGGTAGGTCGATTCGCGTCCGCGCAGTACGGATGACGTTCTACTGCGCGCGCGCATACATTCATGCACGGATATGCGACGGACCGCGAGGGTAGTCTCTTTCGTACATGTAGGTGCAGGTTTGAGCGCACGCGCGCGTGATCTTCCGACGACTAAATCCACCCGCCAGGGTAAAAGCCCGACAACGGTGATGGTACTCCCCTCTCTCTGGGAGAGTATCGCTTAATCGAAATTCTACCACCTTCTCCTCTCGAACAACCTCTTCCTCCTCTGCTCTTACTCTGGCACACTTCCTCATTTCAGGCGCCTCTCGCGCTGAGGAATTATTAATCCACGTCTTTTTAAACTTTCGTCACTCGCGCACTTTCATCCCAAAATTGCTCTTCTTACTCTTTCGGATTATAAGAGAAGTATCTAGTACAAAACTCTAGAGAGAGTTTTCTGATACCGATTTTGGGTACGATGAATAAATCTGAGATCTGAAGGCACTTGTTCTCCGTTAGAGATTAGCTAGCAATCTCACCGGTCACCAAGAGCGCTCGAGTCTGCGTGTAGACGGTCCCATTGCTGCTCGGCGTAACGAAGAAAACCGTATACTCGGCTCTTTCTTTGACACACTTACTCCAGCGAGCGCGCACGCTAAATAATGCTCCTCCTTGCAAAAACTAGGCTAACGTATCGAAAAATGAGTAGTCCTATCCAGGCTGGGGGCGCAGCCTGATAAAAAACTAATAAAAATCTCAAGAGAACTTAAACTGAAACAGTCAAAACAAATATTTTATTCATTAGTCGGACTTATGGCATTTATACACGACGAAAAAAATAGAGAGACAATATTAACGCAAACCGGTCGTTACGCATCTCCCCTCTACCTGTCATCCATCGTTTGTTTCGTCACTGTTTCAGTTATTTATAAAATTGGTTGTATAAGGCGGTTTATGCAACCACAAACCGTAATTACTATTTAAAATTGTAATTTTTTGGTCGACAGCCTAGAAACAAAGGCGGAAATACGACTGAAGGATTGTTGTCATACCCCATCACGTTGTTCGTTAGTCGTGTCATTTCATAAAGCGACTCGAAGTGAAATGAAAACGCTTATCAATTACGTTGACTACAATTTCTCTTGCAATATTAATTCTTGGAATGTTTTTATCCACGAATACAATTTCCATCTTCTTTTATCGTATCGTGTTTATCAAAACATCGCGTTTTACAATTTAAAAATATATACATACATTGCAAATTTTTTTTACCCATTTTAAATGCAAATTTTCGTATTGTATATTTTCCTATATATTTAGTATTACTTAGAGCGGTTATCGGAACCTTATATTCTTCAGATATGAATTAAATTGTAGCTGTATACACGTTTGCTCATTGGCGAGTGTTTATGTATACAAGAAGCGATGTGGATCGTATAGTGTACGTCCGCTTTCATGCCGAAGCTCGCGGGCAATTTCTTTCTCCATTTCTTTCCCCTCGGGCAAGCTACCTCCATAGTAGGTCATCGTATTCAACATTATGTACATCGTCGATTCCCTCTCACTTTTTCGACAAGTCCCGTTTTCGACTCAAGTTTCGTGCAACTTTTTCGTCGGCCTATTAAATTCAGAGTAATTTAAATTAGAAAGAGGAATATAATTAAAAGCAAATTTTATTTTAATATGTACGAGATATCTTATCATTGGGAATATGCGCATATTAATATACAAGTTGATATATAAGAGTGAGAATATATTGAACATTCAAATTAAATCTCATTGTTTAATTTATAAACTTATACTATTTTGCATATGATCATATTTTATGTTGTATGTTTCGATTAATTCGTTTTAAAAAAAATTGATTTAGCTGTTTAAAATCTCATTCATTTGAATTAGTTCTTTATATTTGTTTAAATTTATATTAAAAGAACTGAATTTGTTTGACAAATAATTATCAAAAATAGAAAACAGCGAAATCGTTGATGACATAACGATACTTACACGAACTCACCATTTACATTTAAAACGCCAGACGAAATTCTCGTACACATTGGTTTATTAGTCAACTGATACGGATAGTGAAAGTAGCGAAGATCCATTTCGTTAAATACATTCCGGTGGCCACTGTAATAAATAAAATTACTAATGACCATAAGATAACAAATTATTTGGTTAATTCTTAATCAGATAATATAGTTACATTATGGTGAACGCATTAAACTGTTTTGAGATAAGAAAGTTCCCATAGACAGTTTTCATGACAACCATCTAGTTATTTCAATTATTGTAAACAGATAAGTTTTTTGCTATCGAAAGTAGCACTACGATCCGTTACGATCTACTTTTATTACATTTTCCTAATTCGTGTGTTACAACATCGGTAATCTTTTTTTGATCCTTGGTGTCGGATTTCATATGATGCTCGGCTCGCTGTTCGTTGCACATCGCTTTACACATATTCAGCTGGTTATTGTAATCGATAATAACATTTATTTCCGGGAGCTGATAGTCAGCGCAACACGAGGGCATACATGGTATAACAATTTCTTTTCTGATAGGAGATTTCGAAAGAGCACCGCCCGCACTACGTGCTGTAGGAATATTGGACGGTTGTTGCACTTCTTGGCATGTCAATGGAGCGCTTCTTTGTGCAGTAGCTCGTTGTTCGGAATACATTCGTTTACTATCGGGTCGAGTTCCAAAATCTTGAGTACAAATATTAGAACAAATACCAGATTTCTTTGCAGAAAGAGGTGTTTCAAATTCTGTTTTAGAAGATGTTAGTTCACGGGGAATGGCCCCTTTTTCGTAAGTAGCATTTTTTGCTGACTTTTCCGAATAAGTTACAGAACTCTTCAGAGAAATAAGATTTTTAGAGGTAGATGGAACCACTTCTTTGCGATCTTTCGAAGTAATATCCTTATCTGAAGCTTCTTTCTGTAACCAATTAGGATCTCCTTCCGAAATTACGGCATGATCTGTTCCCTCATGTTCTTTATTATTTTGTGCGATAGTTAGAGATGTAGTTTGAGCAACCTTCAACCCACCACCTGTTACCGAGACAACAGATTCCGACGTTTGAACGAAAGCTTTTTCTTCGCTATCATCTGGACTTGTAAATTGAGAGTTATAAGTTTTTTCCGTTGTTTGCGATTCGCTATTCTTCAACTGTCGACGTTCATTTCTTGCTAAAGTTTCTGGATCCGCAGTTTGACTGGAAGCTGTTGCCAACGAGGAGACACCTGCTGAACCTAACACAATTATAGATGTAGAGACTCCAGTCGAAAGTTCAGTTTCAACAACTTCGTCCGACGACTTCTGAGAGCGATCTAGAGCTCCAGTTTTCGGTGCACCCTTGTCCCCTACGGATGCTGTAGGTCCGCCTACAGTTATACTCAAAGTCGATTTATACGTTTTACCATCATCCGATTTCATAAATTCTGTCCGTTGCTCAGTTTTCAAATCAATCAGCCGTTTATCATCCTCTAAATTATCATAATTTTGATCGTCATTTCTTCCACCTCTTTTATCTTCATCGTCATCGTCGTCAGAATCCCGATGACCACCATTACGTTTGGGGGTCCTATAGCCATGAACGTCGTCGTCGTCGTCACACTGATCATCGTCATCGTCATCGTCATCGTCGTCATCGTTGCCTATACCACGACGACACTCCTCGAGCTCCTTCGACTTCAAATCTTCCTTCTGCTTGTCAGCCACCTCGAACAGTACGCCAGCTATCCAACACGCTATCAAATCGGCCAAGAGTCTAACTTGTTGACCCGTTTTATCTTCGTCCAGAAGAGGTGAATGTTCAAGAATATTGCATAGTCGATGACATATCACTTCGGCGATATCTTTGAATTCCTCACGAGGAATTGGACAATTCCACTCGAGAATACTTTTGACGAAGCACTCCGCCATCATATATTGGGCATTGACCGCGTCCTTATCCATCGTGGGCACCGCAGAAGTAGGTCTACTCTTTCTCCTCTTTTTCGCTACGTTTTTTGGTACTGTACGTGTGCTCGATGACGAGAACTTCGAATCTTTTTTTTTGGACGGACGTTTTTTATCACGCATCACTCTGGCTGCTTGTCTGCAAGCATAAATTATCATTGTAACGTGAAAAAGACGATAAAATTTTTTCTCTGAAGATTTTCAGAAACCAACTCTGGCGTCATGCATGATTCGCCCTCCACTGTCTTGATGAGATTGTCTACCAGCTCAGGTGGTAATTTTTTCGCGTCGCAACGTAACATGTGCATTAATTGCCGTCTGTTTGGTATAGCCAATTCCTTTATACGCTCAGAAACTGGTCTCAATTTTTTTGTTACTGTTATTTTCTTACACTGAGGCGGGCATTTGAAGCTGAAAATAAACGCAGAATTTCATCAAAAATGCCATTTTTTTCGTTCGAGAAAAATAGTATTAACTTTGGTGTCGATAACATATTCAAGTATTGTTCCCTATTCAAGCAGTGTCTAGGTATAATTTTTCGTTTCGGTATTCTGCATGGTTTCGGAAAGACATTCATAGTGGCAAACTTTTTATCGGCAGCAGTCGATGCCTTCTTCTTTTTATCACAACAATTGTCATCTTCGCTTGGCAGTTTCTTATTCAATAACGAATACACAAATAAACAATACATACCGTTTTTACAATATTAAATCCTAATTTTTTATTTTAATTTATACCGGTTGTTTTTGTTTTCCCGAAGGGCCCCTTTCTTTTTTTCTACGCGACCTGGGATAACCTTCAAAAGTATCATCTTTACTTCCTCTTTTAATTTCTTTTTCCACCGATATTGCTCTCTTTACATCGTCGGGCTCGTCGTCGTGCGGCTCCATTATAACTCGCTCAATGAGAATCTAATCTATTCTTGTTTATGATTAAAGAATACTTGAAAATTTTTATGTCATTATGGAGTCAAAAAATGTGTAACCGCTCTTGAAAAACTTTGAAATGTTTGACCGTTGACGCGATCGTCAATCGTCTGAAGTTGCTGAGACTCGTTCTCGGTTGACTACTTTTTTTATAAATCCATTTTCATGCACCAAGTAAGTATTCTCAATAACTTATACGTTATTGGTATAGAATCTTTTACTTTAGGGATTTGAATAATTTTTCAAAACCTAGGAATGTAGAGGACTAAATGAAACGTCTCGAAACAAATAATCACAAAATAGACCTGTTAAGAGAAGCAAAAACAAAAATATATACTTAAATTACGAATATTTGTTTTCCGTATTCTGAGACGGATTTAAACATTCAAAACCAAACTTGATTTTTGTATGAGAAAACTGGTACGGGAACTACTTACTGGAAGGGTTAACGCTTACATAGATGATCATACATATGTATTCAAAAGGTTCAAAAGCAATGATTACGCAGCTTCCCGTTAGGCGGCGATAGTTTCGGTTCGCGACCTGACAGGCGGCACCTAGGGATCCTGTCGTCCGGCAACTTCCGTTATCCGTATCCCGCCACGGAGAAGTGTCGTATACGCATACTCGACACACACACACACACTCGCACACTTCGTACAACTACCAATACGTACGAACGTGTTCGCTAATCGATCACTGCGCGACTTTCGAAGTCCGCTGTGCCAATTCAAAATTTAACGTGCGTGCGTGCCTGCTAGGCGAATAATAGAGCTGAACGAGAATTGTCAATGGGCGAGAGAATGAATTGATATGGGATGAAAATAGCGGCATGACGTAGATTATGGGCGAGTGCGTGAATTCGTGTTCGCGCGTGTCGAGGGTTCCGTGACGTACGAATCAAAGGTACGAATAACGAATATATATATATATAGATAGAAACGAATGACGAGGGCTGATCGTGCGAGCCCTTGACGGTAGTCAACGAATATCGTTCACGAGGCGTACCTACTCGTTTCAAGTGAGAAAAAACGATATAGAACGAGACAGTGTGTATAATGAGATAACAAAAACAGAATGAGATACAGCAGAGGTGACCTCCTCGGTTATGCGGTCCTCACGTTTACCCTACACCTCAACAGTGAGTTTGGTATGTAGCTCGTGTTTATATTACGTTTCTGCTCAAGGTAACATTCCTCTTGCAATTTAGAATGCTCTTGTTGATCACTTCAACATAACATGATCTTATATTTATATACAACAATGATTTACCGTTTTCAATAATTTTGTTGTCATTTTTCTATTATAATATTTTATCTGTAATATAATAATAAATTATTGTATTAACAATAAAATTTGTGACACTAAAATTGGTGCAAATATCATATTTGCCCTAATTTTGATATTTGAGGTAAAGAAACTACTTTCACTTTTCTAAATGAATTTAAAAATTGTTTAGTATTAACTCAATTGTTGATTTGCAATATTTATTTTATAGTACGCTCCGAAGGTGCTGTCCCATGTAAAGATCTACAGGGCAAAACACATAAGAGTGGCTATCTCTATAGTCCTGGTCCTGGTCCTTGCATTTATTGCATATGTGAGAATGGAAATCCAAAGTGGTGCAAACCCATCATATGTTTTCTCCCAGAGGTAATTTAATATTTTATTACATATTCTCACCAATGTTATATTCTTTTTGACAATGTTTTAACATGACCATTGCGTCAGGAGGATTGCAAATCATTCCGGCGTAGCAATGAGTGTTGCGAATTTTTATGCCTGGATGATACTTTATCCGCTATATCTCACGATAAACCAGATGGAACAGGAGGTAACATAGCTGATGGTAGCGCCAGTTATGATTTAGGGCTCCGTTTGATAGCAAGTTTCATAACTGCTATATTGTCTATGAGCCTTTTATTTTTCTTAATACATCGTTTACGTCAACGTAAAATACGAGGTAAATATACTTAAACACGTAACCATGCTATTTTCCATTTATTTTGTGTGATTGAAATAATGTGTTATTTTATCAGCTTGTGTAGCAGGGCGACAAAATAGAGAATTAACCGAAGAGCAAAATAATTTGAATAATATGGGGTATCTAGAAAGAGGAGGATTAGCTCATAGTGTTCCAATGGATGATATGCCTTGTGGGGGAGGATATCCATTATGGAAACCTCCAGGAAATTACTTTCCTAGAGGCGAAGCACCACCACCTTACGAAGAAGCTATTGCAGCTGCCAGAGCGGAACAAGCGTTATTGTCATCTATGAGTCCTCATACTCTGTCGCCATTGAATTTTCCAAGTTATTTATCAAATCATAGTAACCATACTAATTTGGCAGTAGCAACTAATAGTCAAGCTGGTCTTGCTGCTAGTACACCAGCACTTTCCAATAATAATAATAGTTCATCACCTTTAATATCGTCGTCTGGTAGACCTCTCAGTAGCCCTAATACATATACAAATTATCATGAACCTAGACAAAACGAAATTCCATCCGGCAGTGTTAACGCCGGTATTTCTACAACAAGTTTTACACTAGGTACAAATACCTATGAAAATTTACCAGCTCCTTCAACAATGGTTAATGTAACATCTCTGCATTCAACCGAAACAAATAACTCTAAAATGCTGTCAAATGCACAGTCCAATATTCTGCGAAATTATCAACAACATACTACGCTTCCTCGACAGAGTGGTGCTTTTACAATTTCCGCGTCATTACCAGATTCGAATGTAGGTGCACACCGTACAATTCCAAGAACATTAACAACGCGAAATGGAACTATTATGAGAGAAATTATGAATGATTTCACTCTACGAGAATTTTATCATCTACAGCAACGACCAGTATCGCTTCAGAATGGTCAACCACATTCCGCACCTCCAATTGTTTCAAGTAACGTTCAAGTAGATCCATTCTGCAACAATGTATCAGTTGCTCCCATGTCTACACCAAAGAAAATAGAAGAGAAACAATCGGAAGCGAAAGTTTCTAAACCTGAGGATTCCAACGTGCGAAATAAGGTATATAAAATTTTATATTTAAATTAAATATAATACAAAATTTTCATTGTATTTTTGTGTTGATTTTAGCCTACGTTAAATTTAGCAAACGAAATTAACGAAGAAGGAAGCTTCGATTCGGTGACATGCACATGTAGTACGCAAGCTCTTCCAACTTTGCACGATGATACCGATGATTATCGTAGTGAGTGCGAAAATTGTAAAAGTGCAACAGGGTCGCGTTATTATTTAGATAACGAAGATTTACTGGTAACTTCTCCGCACGAAACCATGACATTACACAGAAGGCCAGAAGAGGCTACATCAGGTGCCACATCGCAATATTATAGGACTTCTCTTACACTGCCCACAAGTACTCGTCAGCGAACTAGGTAAATTAAATTTTTAAAATGATTAGAAAGAATAATGGTCATGTATAAATGGAACTGTAATTTCAACAGGAGTACAGGAGTTCGAGAGAACTGGTTCAATACCATGCCACAAAGTTCGACCGAGTCGTCGGACGAAAATTAGTCATAAGAAAATATCGTCACTTGTTATGCGAAGTTGAAAATTGCATGTATCATCTATATGTTACGTAAGTGCCAAACACACCTACATATTATGGAATGTGTAATGCAGTTTCATTTTCATGAAAAAATGAATTTTTTGTTACTACTAAAAGATGATCTACCGTCAATAAGTGTACTGAAATAATTTTAGTATATACACGTGTAGCTTGGCTCTTTTATATTTATGAATCTAAGGAGAAATGATCATATAAAATTGTTTATAAAAAGAACCAAATTTCACGTATATATAAAAAAAATTTTGTTTACATCACAAGGGAAGGAAGTTGTTTTATGTTTGTATGAGCGCAGTCTTTATCTACAGTTAGAGCAAATAGCCATATACAGGTGAAGATATGCGAATAACGCTCGTATTAAAACTAACTTTTTTCTTGATGCAGAATATACTGTTCATTAATAACAAGTTAAACTTCCATTATTGTTATCAAACACTTTAAAAAAGTGTGTCTTGTGTTCATTTTTATTAATTAGAATATAATTACTGACGCGAATTTTTTTATCGTTCCTCAAGAGAACGTGGCGGTAGTAATAGATTTTTGGAACTTTTCTTGTAATATATCAATCCTCATCAAAGGCAAAGGAATTCAATAAATCGAGTGAAAAATAATTACGCGGCAATTCTGTTACCAGAATACATGAGAGAGATATTATCATTGATTGCATTAAAATGGCACAATCTTGTATTACGATCATTAATCGTTTTCACAATCGAATTATACACAATGTTACATAAAATTCTATTAATTAATTATTATTATGAATTTTCAATACCAAAGAAAGGAAAAATTATAAATGTATTTCTGAAACAAACGGTACATTAGCTAATTATAGCTATATTCAATCAAACAACATTATTATTTTGTTATGTATTATTTTAACTATTTTTTACTCGTATTTTAATTGTTGTCTTATGATAGTTTTTTACATAATTATTTAATAATTCTTTTATGTTAACTATTTGTTGAATGAATTCATAAGTATTACTGTTATCATTATAAATTCACCTATACAAAATAGATTTTATAGCATAAAATTTTATGTCAGATCTAATTTTTTGTAAGAGAAATATTTACATTAACACTTATCAACTCCTAAGTTAATAACGGCATTTTTGCCATACATTTCTGTACTGTATCAATAATGTATTATTCACCGTTAATATGTTATAAAATGGACTTGATTGTTATATGTATGTATCATATAATTCTGTTATTTAATTAAATTAAAATACGTATGGACTGATTTACTCAGCCTTATATAACATAAAAAAAAGAAAATTTTTGACTCTATACAATTATACAAGAAGGGTAAATTCTATGTCAATTTCCATTATCTGTTTTGATACGATTCGTTGTAATTATATAGAAATAATATAATGATTTGAAATATTTTTAATATTTTAAAATTCACTAAATCTTAAGTGATCGATTGATCCACTTTTTTTGAAATATGAAATTTAATGATACTTGGTATTCTTCAACGATATTTAGTTGTAAGATTGAACTAGTTAAGAATATAAAGCACAAAGAAAATACTAAGCAGTGTCGAAAATTGCGTGTATAAAACGATAAACGTTGCGGTATTTTTTTTAATAAAATTCTATATCACTTGAATGCCGCAATGTGTATTGTGAATAGTAGATGTCTAGACAATGCGCGGTACCTAATAGTAAAATTTGTTAAGTATTGCCGGTACTACGAAGAGTACATAATTATATTAAATTTTGATTGTTTTAAATTTTACTTTCTACCACATTACTATATCTTTACAACTCATGTTGCACATATTTTCTCTACTGTTATGTATTGACTGTGAGAATAAAACCATTTGACTTACGGAAAAATGTATGAATTCAAATAACAGATAGGAACTGGTTACTAGAATAATTTAATATACTTTATGTTGCATAGAAATATTACTTGTTATAAAACTTATTCGAGTAAATATGATGGGAGATATCATTATTGTACTATACAAGTAAAATAATTCTAGAAGGCAGCATGCCTAAAATAATAGGCAAATTCTAAGCAAAAATTATTACAGAATTTCTGTGGAGTGGGAACAATTCAGGTACATATTCTTGTGAAGATGTTCACCATCCAAACATTACTGCCACGTAAACTTTTCACATAATTACAGTAAGAACACAGTATTTTTTATTTGGTTTCTCAGAAACTACTGTATAAATTATGCGGCGTTTTGTTATTTTACTCAGTTCCAACATTGTTATGAATCAAAGTTACCCAATGAATAATTTATTGTTGAAACTAAGTTTTCATTTATATATGTACAATCTTCTAGCATAAAAAATGAAAAATTGTTAATTGTTAGTAATAATATAGAAAAAAGAAAAATATCGTGAAGTACCGTTGATTGGATTAACATATTGTTTAAATTATTAATAATGTTATATTATTTCTATCAAGTATGGTACTGTCATACTTCGACATACATTCGTCGGGTGATATTATCTTCACATAATAATGTACAGCATGTTGAGATAGAAAGGTAAAAATAAAAATGATTATACTAATCAGATGAATGTATTTAATGTCGTTTATTTATTAATTTGCTCTTTTTCAAACATATTATTTTAAATCCCACTAATCGTATCTTTATGTTATCATTTAAGAATTTAGTTTCAGATTTCAAAATTCCGCGAATAGGCGATATGTCTATATATGTATACTAAACAGTGTTGCCATTATTCAAAAATTGATATTCACTAGTAAAGTCTAGTCAATTATTCGATACGCGTTCGATTGTGGGCGTTCGTTACAGGTGTTATCTGTTTTTGACAGTTTAACAAGTTATTAGTATTGTCGTTCATAATTTATGCCGGTATCGTTTTTCTCAATTCAATTTTTTACAATATTTATTCTGGCAATAGAAAATTAAACACAAATTGAATCGAATGAGGTTACATTAAATGTCATGATATACATTCATTTAATTTTTTAAGACTAAAGAATTATAAAATATTTTTTGTAATCATGGGTACGTATCAAAGTGTATTTTCTATCTTATTATACGATAAAGTAAAATACTCGGTAGTTTTGATATTTCTGAAATTTTTTCAGAAGATTCGCCGGAATCACAGAAATGTCAACAACATTTGACTTTACTTCGCGAACAGTATATCGCTTTACAAACGGCACATACGGAATTGAAACAAAAGTATTCTGTAGCAACTGCAAATGCAAGAGTCGATAGTTTTATTGGCAGACTACTTTCAACTGTAGCATCACTCTACAACGAACATCGTTACAGGTATAGTTATATATTTTTTATTTTTGATAATAACTACAATTTCTCTTTTTAATTGTAGCGATATCTCAATTAAATTAATCGATAGAAATATACCAGCTCATAAATTTGTCCTTTCCGCAAGAAGTGATTATTTTAATGATCAATTGTTGGACCAAACAACAGTACTAGGTGAGGCATGTATTGCATGATATCTTTTCCAACAGAATTAATACTAATATATTCTATTAATAAATTCTATTTGATAGATTGGAGTAAATTGGAATCTACTGTTGGCGAACTGACTTTAAGATGGATTTATACTGGAAAAGTAACACAAGAAAATTATTCTTTAAAACTGATGAAAGCAGCATCTTCTTTCCAACTTGATGAATTAGTCGAACAATGTGAAAATTACTTAATTGGTGTTGTCACTTTGAAAGACTGTGTACATTTATATGCAGCGGCTGAAGAATTAGGAACTATAAAATTACGAGATCATTGTAGTTCTCTGATCTCATCTCATTGGGTAATAGAAGAAATAAGATTTTAGCATTTATAAAAGTTAACTTGAAACATATTTCTTATTATGTTAACAGGAAGATTTAACCGGCGATGACTTCAAGGAGATGCCAGGTTCTTTGTTGTACAAACTGTTGCAAACTAAAAGCAAATATCCATTACATGCAGCTGTCCGACTGATGAGAGAAGATGTTGTATTTTTATATTTAGTGGAAAATAATTCAGAGGTAAGTGCAACTTTTACTTTAATTTATAAAATTTTTTATTTTTTAAGTAACTTGTATTCGACTGTGAATTTCATTCACAATATTCATAGTTTTATTTACAATATTAAGTTTATAAAAATCACAGATTTCGTATAAAAATATCATTTTCAAATATTTATACACAACAGAATATCTTTTTGAAATTCATAAAAGTATTAAATAAAATATAATATAGATAAAATAATCAATGCTGACTCAATAAAAGTATAAAGAGTAGTAGATTTCATCGTCGATGATGAATTACATAAATGGAAACTACAGAAACAGTATTGAGCAGGGCCAATGGGAGATCCTCTATCCTCCCCTGTGAAGCAACCTTCTGTATATGCAGTTGTTACAACTTCTTCTCTTTTAAACCAATCTCCTTTCTCTTCATCGTAAACTTTGAACTTATATAACTGAGGAGCACAATCTCTTTCGACTGTTGTCGCTGTTTGAGCTACAAATAAGTTTAAATATTATAATAATTACCAAAGATTTTAATAACATAGTTTTTCATCAACTTACTTCCATTTGGATATTTATAAAAAATTGTTTTACTCATGCAAAGAGTTGACGATGGACAAAATACTTGGTACTTTGGATTATTTACATCAAATTGCGAGCAAGGATATAAACTATCATTTTTTTTCCTGATTTTTGTAACACATTTAAAACAAGCTATACCATCTGCATTCACTTGAAATATTACTGAAATAAATTAATGTTTCTTAATATCAATTATTAGATGAATAATCTCAGAGAAAAGATGTAACAACTTACAAATGAGAGAAACAAGTAGTTGGAATACATTAATTCTAGTCATTTTGAATTTGAAATCATCTTTTAATTCTCCTAAAATTTTAGAATTATAGAAGATTATAGATAAATGAGCGTCAACTGATATAACCTGTACCTAAAATAACATAACTTAATTATATCTGCCAATTTAATAATAATCTTTATTTGAATATATATTTATATTCAATTTTATTAAAATATTTACTTATATCATTTAATTTAAAAGGACTCAAATAGTATTTATCATTTGATATTTAATTTAACCTCTAAATATTACACTGATACTATTGACAGTTGTTTGAAAAATATAAAAAACAGCTGCTATCATTTAAGTACTATTATTTTAATATTAATCATGAATATAAAGATGATGAGTTTCTAAAAACAAATTAAATTTGAATGTCATTTTTAAGTCCATCTAACGAATTTTTTTTTGACACAAGCACCAATAATTTTGTTTAGTTGAGTTACTTCATCGTACTACATACTATGTACGTACTAGTCATAACTACAAATGATATTTTATGAATGACTGTTACTTGCATTTTCAAATGATTAATTGAGATATTATTATTATGATATTCATAAAAAATAGTCATAAATTTGTTCAAAAATAGAACATATTTCATATTTACCTATATAGAGTCACGAAAATCAATAATGGAGAATCAGAGCTATTACACATGTATTTTTAAGTGTGATTATTTTAAAGTATCTAAATAATTACTACCGCCCCATCGCTACATTTTGTGTAATATGATAGGCTGCCACGTCATCGGTGGTGTATCATAAAATAATCTACAGCCTCGCCTTTTTCATCGCATCCTGCCTGCAAAAATACCATGATTCAATTATAGAATAGAGTGTGCGTTGAATGAAAACGAGAATGATTAGACTATGAAAATTCATTCACCACAAAGAGATGTAATAAGTTTTTTCCGAATGTCGAAATAAATAAGACCGAATAGAAATCAGATTTAATTTGATTAGGCCGAAAATGATGAATGTTATAGGAATATAAGAGTGTTTTTATTATGCAGCTGCAGGTAGCCGTTAATGCTTTGGATAACAAGGGCGAGTTGGCTCTCGAAGTTGCTCTTAAAACTCGTCAGCAATCTTTAGCCCGAACATTAGTTCAGCACGGTTCGGATCTAAGCGCTCAGAATCTGCGTGGATTTTCCCTGCTTCAAGCAGCTGTGATGAAAGGCGATTCGTATGCAGCAGAATTTATAATCGAACAGCTTGAACTTGCAAACAGCGTGCAAAAACTAAGCGAGACCGTGAAGGTCGTTGACAACGTGAAAAATATTGACGAGCTAAAAGAATATGAGGGTTGCACTGCATTGCATCTGCTTGCCAAACACAGCACAGATGATATGTTGACGGTAGCTTCGCGATTATTGCAAGCTGGTGTAAATCCAAATTTACAAGACCGGAAAAAATGGTAAAGTCTCATTTATAAAGAAAAAAGCTGTGTCATTTTATTTAAATCCGATAAATAAATTGATCTTCATGATTTTCAGTACGGCATTACACTGTTCAATACGGAAGAGAAACGAAGGTCTCTTCGATCTTCTTCTGGAATGCAAAGACATTAATCTAGAGAGTACAAACGACGAAGATGATACACCTATATGCATAGCCATGAAACTCGAACCCTTCAACGAAATTTTTGCTAAAAAGCTTTTAAACAAAAATGCCATTCCAAATCCTGTTTATAAGAGAACAGGCGATACTCTGTTACATGTACTCGCACGCGAAGGCATGGAAACGCAGGCGTTATTTTTAACTGAATATTGCGATTACAATCTCGACAAGTTGAACGATCAAGGGTACGCTGTACTACACGAAGCTTGTCGGGCAGGTCTTAAAGAATTAACTCGTTCTCTACTCAAACACGGTGCCTCAACAACCATACTTGCAAGTTCTACCGGCGATGCACCAATCCATATATCAGTCTCGAATCAGCATCTTGACATTGTTAATGAACTGTTGAACAGTCAGGACAATATTGCGCAAATAAATTTGAAAAATAGCGATAATGAAACACCGTTGAGTCTGGCTATAAAAACTTCATTACAGAAAGGGAAGAATGTTATTATAGCTCTTATAAAAGCTGGCGCCGATGTTAATCAACGCGACGATGAAAATTATACGCTTCTGCATCGAACTATATTAAAAGAAGATTCAGCGAATGCGATTTTCTTATTGGAAAATGGAGCCGATATAAATGCAAGGTGAAAATTGTTTTTGTTTCTTATTTCACCTTGTTTAATGTTAATTTTGACTCAAAGATCATTTTTTTTTAGAACGAAAGATGGGGAAACACCTTTACAACTTGCAGTTCACTGCAGACTGGGAGAAGTTGTGGAAGCATTGTGTAAAAGAGGAGTTGATACATCAGTGGGTTGTCCTTTATGGGATGCACTCGATTCGGATCAGGAAGACGTCGCATCGATTTTGGTAAAATACGGTGCTGATCCCGACTATTGGGGACCAGGACCAGACGGTTGTCAACAGACCTTATTGCATCGAGCGATTGACGAAAATAAAGAGGACGTTGCTCAATTCCTTATCAGAAGGTAATTAGCGTTTAAACTTTTTCATGAGTTATCTCATATACTTATCTTGGACATACAAAAATTACAGTGGATGTGATTTGAACGTACCAAGACGACCGGGTATCGACGGTACTGGTGGTGACGAAGCAAAAGATAATTCCACTCCTTTACATATGTGCTGTCAATGGGGTCTCGAACAAGTTGTGCAAACCCTTATCGAGCATGGCGCTGATATAAATGTTCGCGATGCAGATGGCAAGACGCCTGTTCACATTGCTATACATAATCAACATGCACCGATTATTTCTCTGTTGTTATGCCATCCTAGTATTGATTTAAATAAAAGAGACAAGAAAGGGTTAACGCCTTTTGCAGCTGCTCTAACGGTTCGAAATATTAAAGCTGCTCAAGCGATTTTGGAAAAATTACCGAAAGCTGCTGAGCAATATGATAACAAGGGTAGAAATTTCTTACACACTGCAATTCAAAAAAATGATATGGAGAGCATTTTATTTTTATTGTCTATACAAGTTAGTTTCATTTTTTCTAAGTATTAATTTAAAGTATGAAGGGTTTTTTTTTTAAATACGATTTTGCATTTAGGTTGACGTTAATTCGAGAGTACACGATGTTACACAAACACCGCCTCTACATCTCGCTGCTGTTACTGGAAATGAGATGTTGGTACGTAGTTTAATACTAGCTGGTGCTAGAGTGAACGATACAGATGCAAATAGAAATACAGCGCTACACGCCGCAGCCAAAGTTGGTCATTCTATCATAGTTTCAGCATTATTACAGGTAAATTTTCATTCTCACATTTTTAAAAAATTTTTTCATTGCTTAATGAAATGACATTCTTTTCAGAATAATATTAATTTCGATGCAGTAAATGCTGATGGTGATAATGCTTTACACGTCGCCATGAGAGAAGGACATGTGTCTGTTGTACGAACTCTTTTAACGGAATGTACTTTAGACGCGGAAGTTGTTAATCTCAAAGGTAGAAATCCTCTTCATGAGTTAGCCAGATGCGGTCGCGATAATGCCGCAACGATATGCGAACTCATCTTAGACTGTATGCCTCAGTACCCAGTGAATAATGCTGGTTAGTAAAAAATTATAATTGTACGAGTTTTCAGAAAATTAATACGTGATTTATTTTTATTATAGACTTAGATGGTAATACTCCATTACTGATTGCCTACACCAAAGGTAATGGTAATTTGTGTCGAGTTCTCGTTAAAGCTGGCGCTTGTCTCGGTTCTATGAATAAAGATGGAATTACAATATTTAATTTCCAAGTAGCAACCAAACAATTACTCTATAGATTGTTAGATTCTTTAACACAAGCACCTGTATGGGCTGACAAAGATCAATGTTCAGAGTGTGGAATAAGATTTTCTATCACGATGAGAAAACATCATTGGTAAAAATTATTATTAGTTTAATAATAATCATACTTTATTATTGATATGTGTATGACTTTTGCGCTTTTCTTACAGTCGTCATTGCGGTAGAATTTTATGCAGTAAATGTTCCGGCCAAGATGTTCCGATTTTAAAATTCGGTTTAAATAAACCGGTGCGTGTTTGTGCTGTATGCTTTGATGTGTTACAAGTGGGAGCTGACTGATTCGAATAAGATTTATATAAGTATAAATTGAATTTGTTGAATATAGAGATTTTTTTAATCAAAGAACAATAAGTGAACTTACGGATATATTTTAAAATTATAAAGAACCAAAACTTTATGGTAATTCAAATACTTTTATAAACTTCATTTGTACTATATTGTCATGCATTCAGAAGCCTCTTTACAGGTTATTTATGCATACTCATATAATATTATGTGAATTTTTCATAATTGGATTATCAAGTATTATTTGATATCTATGATTGTTACTCATGTAATACTTAAAACTTGTTAAAAATTCATAAGAATTAAATATATAACAGAAAGAAAATTTCTCAGTTCATGTATATGTCATGAAAAATAATTTGTTCACCTGTAATTCATCATTTATTCCTAATATATACAATACATGAAACAAATCTAAATTGTAACATTTTATCTTTTCATTTGTGCGCTATGGCACAATAATATTATTTAAGATGATTGAAAAGTGTTTTGGAGACGCAATGATCTACGCATTCGACATAATTAAATAATTCTTCGGCGCAAGTCTCCTCTGTACGTGTTCTAGAATTGACCCGATCGTTACAAGTGTTCAATTTCTCTTGAAGTTTGATACACTTGTCTACTTCTGCACACTTTTCCTGTAAAACAATAATTTTCCATTCGTTAGTTTACATTTGTTTAATGAGTTTAAAGCGCTTCATTAAATGGTATTAGTTGTCAGTAGTAAAATGATTATATTATGACAGAAAATGGTTAGTTTCACTATAGAATAACGTGAGAAAAAGGGAAATTATTAGGTTGGGAACTACTCATGAACTACACATTTGCAAAAGGGTTTTCATAAAGTCAAAATGTTTTGAAAATATTATGTAACCGAAAACTCACTCGTAGAACTTTTTGAGGATCTACTAATTCCTCGTCATCGTCGGCTCTAACAGTAGGTAAGAAGCGTTGAATAAAATTTTGTAGAAATGACATTTTTGAAACCTATTAAACTTTTCGAATATGTTTCGCTGAAAAGCAGACTATCGCTTCTGAGTTCTTAAGAAAAACTTTACCGTGAAGTTTGCTAATTTCTACTCTATCTATAATCGTTTATATTTCGATTCTTCCATCTTATCGAGCTATCGAAAGTCGATTTGGCACTCTCAGATATGTTCATACGTTTTGGACATGTATCGACAGTCGATAATATTTTATTTTTCGTTCTTTCATTATTTTCTGTCACACGACACCCCCAATTTTTATTGTATAAACAACATTACTGTTATTTAAAAAAAATACTATTCTAATTTAAAAATGATTTCTTTGAAATTACTTTTTCATTATATTATTTATTATTTATTCAAATTTTATTCAACAATAAATACTATGTTTGACTCGCGTTGCGTCATGTGTGCCATCATGAATAAGAGAGAGAGAGAGAGAGAGAGAGAGAGAGAGAGAGAGAGAGAGAGAGAGAGAGAGAGAGGGGAGAGATAAGTATTAGAGGAGAACAATCAGGTGTAATATGGCACAGGTTGTTGCCGTGCTGTCTTCACTGCCGAAATTGTCTCATCATCTTCGCGCTCTATTACCAAATCTTATTATTTCTTACGTTTTGCCGGGTAATGTACTCATGATTTATAGTCATATTTATTGGATGTATTCCAGAAAAATTGGCATGCTTTGATGAAAGTTCCCTTACTCATGCAATTTCGATCACACGAGCACGTGTAGGCCCAATGACTGCACATCCAATCGCCACACAGAATTTATATAATCATAAAATGCTCAACTGGCGGGAGAATATAATTTAAAACCAAAATTTTGTGGAATATTAATCTATTCCACGTTATGTTTTTCTTTGTTATCAACAAAAAATCCCCGAATAAATGTTATGTAATTTAGACATATCGAAAAAAAACTCGAATTTAATGTTTCCGATACATTTTAAAACATAATATATATAAATTTTCATGTTTCATTCTCTTTGCGTCATCAGATAAAGCGGATACCTTAGCAAAATTAAATGCCGCTGAAATATTGGTGGCCGATTGCGACTTGTTGGTCCCGTATGCAGACAAGCTGACGACTGTGAAATGGATCCAGTCCACTTGGGCAGGCTTAGATAAATTGTTGCAACATGTAAACGACAAAAAACCAAATTACGTATTAACACGATTCTCGGATCAGAGCTTTGGATTAGCGATGTCCGAGTACGTGATAGCGCATATTTTCAATCACGAACGTAATCAACGCGAACAATACAAAAATCAGGATAAATCAATTTGGTGTGTCGATGGCAAAATTTCTCAACACAGACTCATATGTGATTTGAACATCGGTATTTTGGGCTTAGGAAATATAGGAAAAACTAGTATGGGTTTTTAAAAATATTCATATTATTTACATTTTAAAAACATTTTAAATATTATTTTCGAAATGATTTTTTGTAAGAGCCACGATGTCCCGATTCACAAAGAGTTTGGATTATTTTTAGTTGCTGAGAAGTTGAAAATGTTTGGTGCAACAATTTGGGGAATGACACGAACGGAACCGAAAGAACGCTTAAAATATATTGATGAGTACAGGACATCTGAAAATTTATTTGACATTCTTGAACATTGTGATTATATAATTAATGTTCTTCCAACCACTGAATATACGCGAAATTTATTAAGCGGCAATGTTCTTGAAAAATGTAAGGAAAGGGGCTCCGTTTTCATCAACGTTGGACGGGGAACTATTATTAATGAGACTGATCTAATAAATGCCATTGAACAAAAATGGATATCAGCCGCAATATTAGATGTTTTTCAAAAAGAACCTCTACCGCAAGAAAGTAAATTGTGGAAAATGCCGCAGGTCAGTAGCAATTGCGTAATTGTGTATTTAATATAATAACAAAATAATCCACACTATCTGCATCAATTTTAAGTAATAATATAATCTTTATTTGGTTTGTTATAAAAATTTTTTTTTAATTAGGTGACAATTTCTCCACATATATCTGGTATAACGCGAGCTGAAGATGTTGCAAAAGTGTTTGTAATGAATTACGAAAGATACATTAAAAATGAAAACTTGATGTATACTTTTGACTGGAACAAAGGATATTAAATCAAATCTTATTATTTACAATTTTTTGAAACTATATACAATCAACAATAATTTTTAGAATAAACTAACGGTTAGTTGGACATTACAAAAATAAAATTTTATATTATTATTAATAAATAAATAAAGCTTATGAAAAATACAAATTATTCAATTTCTGCAACCCAAGTGCAGTTCCACCGAAACGCTGCACAGGTACATTTTTATGTCCTGATATTAAAAAATGCGATAACTTACATTTTAATTGGTTTAAGTACGTCTCGCGTATAAATATAATTTAACAAAAAATTACATAAAGTGTCCTGTTCGTACCATAGTTTTTTTTTAATTCTTATAACATATCGAAATATTCACACTGTGCGCATAGTTGTACGAATTATTCTTGTGGAGGAGCTTCTTGCGAAGGTTCTTTGCTAGTGACCGCTGTACCTGGTCTCAAACCTCGTATACTAAGGTCATAAACGACTTCTTCTATTTTCTTGACATCATATTTCAAAGCGTCGAATCGTTTTCTCAAAGAATCATTTTTTAGATTTAAGAGTCTGAACCCCGCGTTCAGTTCATTCACAAATTTCGCTATTTCGATCGGCCGATTGTAATCCCCGTTTGTCACGCTGTTTACAGCAAATCGACTCTATAAAAGTAACAAAATCGGTTTAACGACGAATCATTAATTTTCAAGTCGAGTATGTATTTTCTTACCAATTCGGTCGAAAGTTGTAACAAACCCATTAAATAATCTTCAAGGTCTAGGTGGAAACCCCTTTCTCTATCGACTTGAACTACGAACACAATAGACGAGTAATTAAATAGTACTTTTTGATATTTTGACTTTTTGATTTTGATATTTAAAAATATATACCTCCTAACATATCAGCCACAGTTTCTCTAGGAATTAAAATCTTTACTTCCAGATAAACTATTAAAGCAGCTAGGAAACATAAACGTTGAGTGGCAAAACGCCATTGGTCGTTGAAACGATAATACTGATCCCCAGGAACGACAGAAGCTAAATGATCATACAGTTTACGTATCCCGCTGAATAATTCTCTCGATCTGCTGCAATACTGGGATACAACTGCGAAATAAAATTTATTTTTACTCTCCAAACAAAGACATGGCAAACATTAAAAACAAAATATCGCAAACATACTTATATTTTCCTCCGAGCCATTATCATTATGGATGTTTTGTAAAGTCGTAAGAATATCTCTTGCGACTTTCTCAATCTCCCTAACGATAATACGTATTTCCTTCGAAAATAAAAAATAACATTTGTTATGAGTTCAAATTATATATAACCTCGAAAGCTGTTTGTGAAAAAACATCGGAACTCACCTCCCTAATTTCTTGTTCGTGGTTTAAATGATCTTGAAAATGGTTAAATACACGAGCTATTTCATCAGCCATTTTTGATAAGTATTTCAACAAACGAACAAGAAAATTTATTTATTGTCAAAACCACAATATTGCGAGATTCAGAATCTGTCACAGATACCGGTAGTTAGAACGAAGATAAAAAAAAAGTATCAGTTGTTCCATTTTCAACAGCGTTATCGGTTCTACTTGATGGATT
This sequence comes from Goniozus legneri, assembly GCA_003055095.1. Lineage (NCBI taxonomy): Eukaryota > Metazoa > Arthropoda > Insecta > Hymenoptera > Bethylidae > Goniozus > Goniozus legneri. Next base: position 112,382 of record NCVS01000615.1, read on the forward strand.
ATTTGGAACCTCTTACTGCCTCGTGAATATCGTCGGTAAGTAAAGGATCTGTAATTTTTCAAGCAACAGCGAATAAAAACAATTATTTATACATTATTTATGAAAAATAATTCTTTTGCTATATTTTTTGTCTAAATTCTAACGTAACGTAAAATTTATTATTTAAAACAAATTATTTAAAAAGCAAAAAAGATGTGTCTTGTGTGTAAAAAATTACACACACGGGATATTATTTTTGAGATAACACAATGATATATGAAGTTCGATAGACTCGATACGAGCTTTCGTGTCATTGGCAACAAACAAATCTGTGTAATACGCGCGACATCGTTTCGAACGATCGAAACCGATAAACTGGCTAATCCGACTGACAAATCCGCCTCGGGGTGATTCTGTCGTCGCAAGGTCGATACACGACGTCCATCGTTACCGCGAGTTATGAGAGTTTCATATCAAAAATTTCACTCGCAGGAGTCGCGGGCGCTTTGCTGGTGACGTATCCGAATGAAAAGTTTCAAAGTGTTTTCGAAGGCCGAAACGGCGACAGCGTCGAGTCACCGCGGAGAATTAATTATGACGAATCCGAGGGGCGAGCGCCGAGTGAAATCGTGCAACGGCAAATAAAATCTAATTGGCCGAGCGTGGTCTCATTTGTAGAAGCTTATTCACGAAACACGATGTTAATCTCGTGGAAGCCCGGGGTAATCCTCGTTCTCGGAAGGGCGAAGAGCGGAAGTGGAAGAAGAAGAAGAAAGAAAGAAAGGAAAAAAATTGAAGAAAGAAAGTCGATCGTAATTGCGTTTCGGTGTAGGCGTGTGCCAGGTTCCGCGATTTAAGCGAGTAGGTCGAGAGTGGGAGGGTAGAGACTCGCTGTAGGCCTGGTTAGATCGATAAGTCGTCCACCCCGGCGAGACTCGGGGTCGTGTACACCGGGGGTTTGTACACGACATCGGCAATGCGCCAGAAGTACGAGGCCCCGGGTTACATCACACGACAATCTCGACCCCCTTACGAGTTACGCGACACCGATTCGATATCGGGCCGATCTGGCCGTGCACGCAATGAGAAAAAAAAACGCACACACACACGAGCTTTTTCTATTTTTAGCGTTTCGCGATATTCGATCGGCTCGCGTGCCGAGACGCG
>NCVS01000615.1:113553-139203 GCA_003055095.1 Goniozus legneri
GGGACTACACCCGGGAGAGAATAGCGCTCGAGTCTTCACCGAGCCGTTGACATTCTCCTTTGCGCTGACGCGGTAGACACGACAAAGCCGCGAATGCCCGCGGTCGCCGTTCTACCGCGATTCGAACAATGCTAGCCTCCAACAGAGAGACCTCTCTCTCTCTCTCTCCCTCTCTTTCATTTAGCCCTTCTGTTTCCTCGTTGCCTAATTCTTTTTCAACCGGCGCCTTTCGTTTCATCTTTACCAGAGACAAAGCCCCGTACTTGCAATTGCCTAACGTGCTAAAAAAGAAAATAAATTGCACATTTTCTATCTTCAGAGATTATTCGCGTATTGTTGTGTCTATACATTTAACCCCTAGTACGAAAAAATATTCCAGTCTCGCAAAGTCCCGATAAGTCTCGACAAATCTTGGCAATTCAAATTTTGATAAAACCTGACAGGGCTGCGGTTATTAAAAATAGACGACACTTACCTAATGAAAAAAGTAGCAAATTTTCTATCCACAGAGAATCTCTTAATGCATTATTATGTGTACATCTAACACCTAAAAAGAAAAAATGCAAATTTTTTGTCCCTAGAGAATATTTATGTATTATTATGTGTAGATGAAAATTTTTTGCGCGGTCATGATTCGTCGAGGCATGGTGAATAACGTCGTCGGGTTTCGAGGCGCAATAACGATAATGGTTCTTGGGTCGCGCGCATCGAGAGAGACGGAGAGACTCGCACAAACCGGCGTATCTCGAAGCAATTTCTTTGCCGCGAGTCTACCTGGTCGAGACCCTTCGATACCGAGTCTGGTCGTTAAGGCACGAGCGAACCCTTCCCTCGCGTCGCAAAATTATATCTATGGCTATTTTTTTCCTCTTTTTCTATATATGGCCTATTCTTTATTCTCCCTTTAACTTCCAAGATTGCGATTGAAAAAACAACAACCAGCAGCGAATATTATTGCACCCTGTATTTAGGTTGAAACGTCGAGTTGGTTGCTGTTCCAGTCGATGAGCTCGTACGAGTAAAGCCGAGCTTTCGAAAAGTTCCTCGCTCGCTCGAGCGAGAGCGGAAGATTAAAGTCGGTTTCCTTGGCGAGCCGATCGATGCCGCGTACGGGAAGCGTCTCCTGGGCGATAATAAGTGCCGCGAATACCATTCCGTGATCGAATAATGCTCCCCCTAACACCGCACGTAATAAACGAGAGTTTTACCCGCGTCTCGGAGGGGGAGATACGCGTCCGGTTGCGAGAGAATTCCTAGAATTCGCGTCGCGAGTAGGATCAGCCTGGAAACGCGACGACGTGTTCGTCTAAGCAAATAATGGCCTCCCGGAGAAACTAGAGAAATAGCGAAGTACAGTAGACCGCACTTGCGAAACTCACGTTCGATAAAACTATTTTTTGGACGTTATCACGTTCCCGAAATTCTCGCGTTTATCCAGTTCTACGTACTCTATTAAAGAGATTGCTATCGCATCTTCTTCGAAACGAAACGCCTGTGCCATACACAGAACGTACGGAATAAGAGGATTAAAAATTATTCACATATACGAGTTCTTCGGTGGAAAATTCTCATCGGCGTTAGAAGCCACAAACCCGACGCTTATAAATTTTTCATCTTGCTATTCGAAAGATATGTTCCTCGCATACCCAATTTCGGACTTAACGAGCGTTCATCCCGCCGAGTGTGGTCCGTTAAGTTTTATCCGAGAGGGCAACGAATCGAGCTAGCGTATCAACGCCACGTGACGTATCTCGCGCGTTCCGGGTGCGTTAACGTCCCGTCGCGTCGTGAGTACCGCATGCAAAACGTGGCCAGAATTACGACCTCTTCGACGAGCTGACTCGTCGAGAATCCGAAAGGTCCGAGGTCGGAATTCTACCTCGTTCCGTCTGACAAAACATCGACTCTACCTACTGAATATGTGTATAATTTTAGCCCCCCCCCCCCACTTTTAAGAAATGAAACTTTAAAAAATTGTACTGAATCGTAGGTCTTTTTGTATTATATTGTACGACACCCCAATAAAAAAAAAATTAAAAAAAGTTATTGTACTATATTTAAATTACCTAGCAGGGGTTCTGGATTATTCTCATGCCTAGATCTCGATAAAATGCAACCAATTGAAGAAAATACCGATACCTGCAGGCACCGAACTCTTTTTCAAATTCTAGGGGTTAATACATACAGTACCCGAGTCACGCGGAAACTTGCGAGAAAATTTTTTGAAATCTTGTATCTTCTTCAATTGGTTGCATTTTATTGAGCTCTATAGACAACGAGAATAATCCAGAACCCCTTCTGGGTGATTTAAATATGTATTTTTTTCACTCTTTGAAATTTCTCTTTGGGGGTGTCGTACAATGTAGTACAAATAGGGTACAATTCCGTACAATCTTCATTCACTAAATGAGAGAATTGAGAATTTTTTTAAGTTTCGCTATTCATGGTTCAAATATAAAATTTGAAGTCGAGTCTTAACAGGTCATATAACAAATCCTAAAAAGTAAATAATAAAGATCACCGAAATCGAGGATCCAAAAGCCAGAATGATTAAAATTTGGCGTGAAATGCTTGATACCTATAGAGTTTGAGTACGGGTCGCGGGAGAGCAAGCTCGTAAAGGGGCGACCGCTGTTTTAATACAATAACCATGCATAACCACGGTTGTATCGATCTCATCGAAGCTTTGAGCCTTTCGATGGAATGAAAAAAAAAGTCTTCAAGGTCGGCCTATTAATACACCCCACGCGTTGTATTAAACACGACGGCTAATTAGCACCGATGGCTCGAGAAAAATGCTAATTTTGAAGCTCGACTTTCTTTGCGGGTGTACCACGTTTCGTTCGAGAATTTCTCGCTTATTTTGGACAAGAGTGTATTTTTAGCGACACTTCGACAAAATGAACGAAGATCGATTATAATTTTCTTGCCAGGTAAATGATGATCGAAAAATATTCACTTTTCAGTTAATAAAGGAAATGCGATAAAATGTGGGAAAATTTGAAACTAAAAAAGAAGAGATGAAATTAATTTAAAATTTCTAAACGTGATATATTTTGCAATCAATTTCGTTGTCTCCTTCAACCGAGGAGTACAGCGACAAATCAAATTTATTCAACTCCTTTTGTCGTATAAATGGAAATTAACGGCCCACGTGTGTTATTCTTTCCGCTCGAACTCAACGACTCGAAGGGACGGCTTCAAAAGAGTTTAGCCACGTGCTTACCCGTCCCTTTTCTCCCGTTCCCGGGGACATATCTTCATCGCCAGCCCGAGCTATAAACAATACCGACGATAAATTTCGTCCCGCGAAAATCTTTGAGTTACAGCAGCTGGAAATTCTCGCGACAGGAGAATTCACTCGTCCTCCAATAAATTTCGGCTCGTTTTCCTCGCCAGAGAGTTCCCAAGGATCCTCGATTTCCGGTGTATCGCGAAAATTTACGTGACTCCTCCGAAAAACCGAAGATTGACGAGAATCGATCCCTCGATGAGCGAGAAAGTTGAATAAAAAAATTCGAGCGAGCCCGATTTCGCGAATGGCAATTAAAGTTCGTACGGTTGCAAAGTCCGTACGGTGAGCGGCAGCACTACAAGGGATGGAAGGGGAAGGGGGGATAAAGGTCGTCGGTGTTTGAAAACTCGTTAATTCCGACGCCGCGTGCGCGCAAGCTCGCTGACGATTTCTCATTGTTTTCCGCGCTTTTGGTGTTCGAATGTAGAGCGAAGCCGTGGGTTAAAAGGCTTCGCGAACGAAATAAGCGAGTTGTTGTAGAGCACCGAGGCCGAGAGAAAGAGAGGAGAGAGAGAAAGAGAGAGAGAGCGCGAAGAGCACCTTTCCCTCCCCTCGTGCGAGCTCTCGATGTAGCGGAGTATCGATTATATGGACCCCTCTCCCTCTAGGTCGCTTCGTGACCACGCCGTCCGTTGCTGCGGTGCCCGGATAACCCGCTCTCTCTGTCGCTCTTCGCGCCTTCACCTTCAGACGGATGTCACTCGACCCCCTTCCCCTCTCGCCCTTCTTCACCTTTCCAAGAGACACGCACCATTTCAGCCGATCGGAAAATGCCGATCGAATTTTTCGCCCGACTACCGAGCCCGAAGTTTTCGGCTCGACGGATTTTTCACATTTTCCAGATTGACCTCCAGACTCTACCACCGAAAAAAATAAACACGAATTTCGATCCCGGGTTTGCCTCTCGTTTCTGACACGAAAATTATCGAATTTTATCTCATGACTCGTTGTGTGTATAAGCAACTCGAAAATACAAACTTTTTGACAACGCCCTATCATATGTACTCTGCTGACGTCATCCTACGGCTCGTCAAATACTACTTCTCATTCCGCTACGACAACTTTCTGACTCAACAGATTTCCCTTATTTTTCAAACTAATTTCGAGTATCGTCGGTCCGAGTAACGCGAGAATACGACTTTTCGCAGAGATTCATTGGGTCGTATCTCACTCTTTCCGTGAATTCGCAGGATCGCGGAAATAAACGCGGAATTATACACGCGGCCGGCTGACCGTCCATGAATTATGCAATCCGACGTTAGCGCAGCTATGTAAATTCGCGTATAAATACGGTGCAGTGGATTTTATAGGCGCGCATCATCGGGAGGATAAAGGAGGGTGAGCGGGAAGGGGAGGAGGAGAGGGAAGGTACCGGTTACTGCAGTTCCGCGTATAATTCCGCTTCCGGTGCGCTCACCGCGAAACCCAATTTTCGGGTAATTACTCGCGCCACGCGAATTGTTCTTTTTTTATTCCCCGAGCTCGATTCGGCTCACGCGACGCGTACACACGCGGACCCGGTGAATTCTTATCTCGAGACCGGCGATGATCGTGCACAGCTAAAAGAGAATACTGGAAGGAAAAGGGTAGGGGGCGGGGGGAGGAATCACCGGCACGCGAGAACAGTCGTCGACCCTTTCCACTGGCTGACTCGTTTTACGCAATAACAGTCCAACCTCGATATCGCGACCTACGATAACGTATTCATTCAGCGTAAGCGCCCACGCTTCCTCTCTCTCTCTCTCTCTCTCTCTTCTTCTTCTTCTTCTTCTCTCGTTCTATCCCTCTGTCTCTCTCTGTAAGGTTTGTTTTCGAGTCGGGAAAAAAATCGATCGTTAGAATTGCAGGACGAGCGAGTTAATGAACGCCCACATGGAGAAATGAGAAGCGAACGAGAAAAATCAATATGGGTTTATTCAGGCGGGCAGTTCGAGTTCCATATTTTACACTAATCCCCCCCCCCCCTTACACTCTCGAAACTAGGTTAGAAGCGGGCGCACGCGTTACCGCGTGTTCGAGATTGGAGGCGAGAGTCGAGTTTCGGGGGCTCGTGCAATTCAAGACGCGCCGAGCTTCGTTAGGTCGTTTTTTATCCGCGTCGCGTGTATAAAAATTTCCCCAACGAATCGATTCGTGTTTCACGACTCTCGGTAGCGACGTATAAAGATTCCTTTTTTTTTACCGCCGCGAGTTACGAATGTATAACGTACCGCCTCGGGATATGGAAAATCGTTTCTTTCTATCTGCGCGCGCGTTCGGGATTCGACGTAACGGGTTTCAATTCCGTCGACGCAGCCGTGATAACATATATATATTTATGAAAAAGAGAGAGAGAGAGAGAGAGAGAGAGAGAGAGAGAGAGAGAGAGTAACGAAATTCTGTTATGCATAAGGCGGGGAAAAAAGTGGTCTGGATGAGCGCGGAAAACGAAACTTAATTCAATCGTCAACGAGACGGGTAATAAAAATGAGAAAAACAATCAGTAGGGGGTGATTTTACGTTCGACGCATTTTCGCGAATAAGCGAAGCGTGCTAGCGTATTGGAGGTCGTACACCATTAGACTCCATTATCGATAATTATTGCATTAAGCGCCTCTCCCACTATAACATCCCTGTTTTTCATAATACACGTTATTGATATTAGAATTAACGAGATTAATATCTCCAACCAGGTAATACTTATTAACAATGAAAAATAAATCTTCGACTCGTTTAACGGCACCTTCCTCGCCATCGGTTCGCTAATATTGGTTACAGAAATAAAATCGTTCGGTATTTATCGGAAGTGAACGACACGCCTGGTGAACCGCGAGCTCTCTAAATTGTGTGTTCTGGGATCGGTGTTCAAGAACAAATGAAACCGCGTAAACAGCCGTAGGGGAATTTCTCTTGCGGATTTGTTATCGCGTCTCGGTCGAGCGCCTTGACCTCCCTCTTGCTTCTCGTGATATCGTAATTGAAAAACAATTTCAACCCGCGATTTGTCGAGAAAAATTGATGTACTCGTGTCGGACACAGAACGCACTTATATTAAATTGGTGCGTTGAAACAGAGACTCGATTATTAAAATATGATTTCTGAGGAAAAGTTTATTTTGTTGTATAATGCTTTACTCACCGTTATTATACATATACATATTGAGTTTTTATTCGGTCAGTTCCAGATTGGATTTATTTATACGATAAATTAGTAGCTATTAATTTTCTAAATAGTAAAAAATGCCTACTTTATAGAAAAGTGAAAATAGTAGGTAGTGGTAGTTTTCATTTCTAAAATAGAGAAACTTTTTTCAACAATTTCAAGTGACCCAATTAACCTCGTTTATTAATTTTTAATCTCTATTTTAACCGGATCGACCTTGCGAAGTCAATTTTATATTAATACTTTACGGTACGAGGGCCAGAAATTCATTTTGGAACTCTATTTTCTTCCCAAACCCGTTACCGTGCCACAGGGAAGATCGAGCTGCGTCAAACCCGTATAAAATCGAAAATCCTCGAGCCGTCAGTGACGAGCCCGACGCCGCGGGAGGACTCTGACACTGACGGATCGCCGTCGGGACTCCGCGCGGGCACATCTCACGGGCCCCCGCGCGCTCTATCGGCATTCCAGGCGTCGTCGAGAGAGGAAAAAAATTCATCCACTCCCCGAATTACATCAATAATTCACGCTCCGTCTCTTTGAGCGTTCCATCGATAAAAGAATCGCGAATTCGAACTCTCGATTTATTCAACTCGCAAGAATGTTGACGCAAGCATCCCTCGCAACGAGCTAGTTTTGAGTTTGCAGACTGGTTATTGCTGTTTACCCTCGCGAAGTATATTAACGAGCTGGATTCTCCAACTCTCCGAAGCATATACGACCTGTAAAATCGCGCGGTATCGGATCCAGCGGTATCGCCGAGTCTCGCAAAAAAAGTCCCGTTGAATTCGAAAGTGCTCGCGATCAAACGAGGTCGCTATTTTTACCGCAACCGTATTTTCGGTTGTTGGTAAATTTTCCGGTCTCACAGGTGCGCTTCGTACAGTTCTAAAAATATAAAAAAAGAAGCAATGTCTCTACCGACTGAAGGCAAAATATAAAATTCACTTATAACTTCCCTGATCGCGATTAAAACGATAATAAAACATGAAATATTTAATATAGCCGAACACGTTGATCATTTTTTGTCTCGGTGTTATTCGGTAAGAAAATACATTCGACGAAGATCCTTTAAGTTAACATAAAACTTGAGCATATTATAATGAAGTCTCATATTCGACCTGGAGACTATTTCGCGATGCTCGACTAAAAATACGAAATCGTATCGAGCGAAAGTGTCGAAATAGAGCAGCACGCGGGTCTCTCGTACGTCATTTTCGTGAGAGCGTTAATTCTATAACGGGGAGAGATTTTCATTACGGAAAATTCGAGCGGGTGCGACGTGTGAAAATTCACGCCGAGAATTTTTTGCCACTCGCATTCGGCTGAGAGGATAGTCGCGCGAGATTATCGGAGGTTTTAACTTTGGCGACGCGGAGGAAGATCGTTTCGGAGATTCGGCCGAATCTCTCTCGGAGTTTTTCACTCCCTCATTTAGCGCGTGACCGTATCGCAAAGAGGGGTCGAGTTATAAATAAACATTGCGTCGCGATATAAACTCACTTGGACTTTACCGATACGCTTTTTTTCTTCTCAAAGGCTGACCAGAAAAAAAATAATCACCACGGATCTTTTCAACCTTTGGATTTTTACTTGGATATTAGACTCGACCTACGAATAAGGGCTGAAAAATAAAAAGCAGATTGAAAATATTCCGCTTTTTCAACTCGAATAAACGCCGAAAATGCGACTCCTCTCTCTACACGACGTATCCGCGCACAGAACGTTTAACCGACGGGCATCTCGCCCACGCTCTCGAGAAGATATAATGGAAAGGGAGCCCAAAAAATCACGCGATATCTCTTTTCGAGATCTCGTGACGCCGAGAGGGTAAAAATTCCATCCTCCGTCTCTACGAAAAATCATCTGGATTTTCTTAATTTCTCGCGATATACTCGATATCATAACTCATTTAACTCACCCCTCGCCGTTTGAGAGAGACGTCGGAATGATGGATCTGCACCCCTTATATACAATACTTCCATGAATTTTCAGCGAGAGAATCAAAACTTTTCTTCTTTCGTTAAAATTCGTGATGGTAAAAAGCTTCCTCGTGTTTGTTTTTATTTTTTTTCGTAGACGCATGAAAGTTTCCATTGTGCATAGCGGAGAAGGTAGGACGAGGCGGCCAGCACTATGTATATACACCCCCGGTGCGTTTCCACGAGGCCGCTTAAGTGCTCGCGTGCGCGCTTTCATCGTCGATGCGCGCGACGAGCGCTTCGCGACGCGATTGACTTTGTCGCGTATGCCAGTATGGGGTGTATTTTTTTTCCCAGAGATCGTACGGAAGGGAGAAGGATAAACGAGCGGAATATATATAGAGAGCGAGATAGAGCATCCTCGACCCTCCATCGTCCCTAAATGGCTCAATATACCACGCTATTATTAACGATGTTAATTCCACCCTGTAATACGCAATTAAGGGGAGGGAAGTGACGAGCAGGACGAAAAATTCGATAGGACGCTCGTTAGAATAGAGTTTGTAAATTATGAAAACGGTTGTACAAGATCTCTAACAAATGCTAATAAAATCAGAAATTAAAAGAGAAACTATGATAAAAAAATTCCGAACTCGAGTTGGAAGTTTTTCTTGTAGAGCACTTATTAAGCTTTCCTCCTTCGCACAATTTATATTCAAAAACAAAGAAGAACAGCGGCAGCAACAACGGCTATAATAACAATAGACAAAAACAATAATCCTAACGAAAAATAATAAAAATGACAAAAACAAGACAAAATTGACAGGTAGAAGGAACGTTGACGAAAGGATTTTTTCGACTTGGACGATCGAATCAACTAAATGTGCATTCCTGTACTTTCAAAACAATATTTCGCAAGTTTAAAGCATTAGGATGTTAAACGATATTTTTCGAATATAAAATGTTGTTTTGACAGTGGAGAAACGCAAGCTTAGTCGGCTCGGAAAATCTTTCTTTTCGGTATACTTACAAAAAAACAAAACTATCGTGTTTCCGGTACAGTGGTCGGATACTCCTGTCACCAAAGCCGTCAAGCTCCCGAAAGTGTGTTACGACAACGGCACAGTAGCATTCGGTTAGGGAATGACCTGCGAATCGAGAAAAAGAAAAATGAGACATAGCGTTTTCGGTGTCGGAAGAGCAGTTCGATACACCGTGCTATTATTAACGACGTCAACTCTTATAATACGTAATTACGAGGAGCGGAAAGGGGCGAGTAGGACGAAAAATTCGATCGGTGGATGGACGTTCTCTGGTTGTGTGGAAGAGAGTGGAGAGGGTGAAGGGACCGCACGACGACGGTTTTCCACATGTTGCGCCTTGGTGCACGGGGCGCAAGTCAGGAGCCCGGGCCATCGGGAAACGGTAGAGGGAGCGAGATATAGATAATGAGGTACGGCTGGTAGGGAGCGAGCTGGAAGAGGGACCGAGGGTGGGGAGCGAGCGAGAGAGGGAATTTTCGCCCCTTGGCTCTCTGTGAGAGACTCAGTTACGCGATAGCTAGCGTACGCCACGCTCGCGCCTCCCGTCGCTCTTTTTTCTCTCGTCCCCGTATTTTTTTTTGCTCGACGGCAAGAAACGCGCGGTACGCATTTTCCGTTCTCGCGAAACAAGTGCGAACCGAGGATAGACGCCCGCGGCCGCGGTCGCCCCTCGCGAGCCCCGAGTTCTGTGAAACAGGTGATCGATCAGCTGTGGTGCACGTTGAGCTTCCCTCGCGTCGATTTCGATTAATCTGGCACGAGTGTTTCTGGTTCTCTCGGCAGACGCGACAGTTCGCCGAGAGGAGGATATCCACAGGTGTAAAAGTGAGCGTTCTCGGGACGAGCGGCCGAGAGGATGCTGGAAGCGTGAGACGGGGCTCTATTTTAACGTATAAGGTATTTGGCTATTTTCGCTGACTTCTGCTCTACCTATTGGAATGACATTCGCTCTCCCCTTCTCTCGCCCGACAGCTGCACCTTATCGCGAAACGATAAGGGCTCGTCGCGAATACAGGCAATTCAGTAATCTCGTGTTGATCGATATCCTCGAGCGAATTCGTCGAGGTCGCTAATCGTCGGAGAATTTCCTCCGAGAGCGGTCGAAAAGTCATCTCCTGTAGCTCGGTGAAACTGGAGAAGACGTTCTCCTCTAGAGAACTAGAGGAAACGTTCGAATTACATGTTCGCTCTCATTTTTTTCCCCTCTCGTGTGTCGGGGACACGACTCGCGAGCTCCCGGAGGATGCTCCGGTTTGACTAATCGCGAGGTACTCGGACCCGCGAGCGACCCAGATTCCGATCGGTACGAATTACACGAGCATCTTCGAGACCGAGTATAACGATATGGAAAGCCATGTCGTCGGCGAGGTGGGCTTGAATTTTCTTCGGGGGTGGTAAAAAATATTTCCTTCCCGGGGCGAGCGTGATGAGAAAACTCGCCAAGTTCCTCGATCCGAGAGATCAGTCATAAGGGCGCGCGCGAGGTGGAATGCGAAATTGCGAGAGAATCCAGGGAGAGCTTGGTGTAGCTCAGAGCTCTTCGTGAATGGAGTTATAGAAGAACGGAGTTGGCCAACGGGGTAAATAAATTAGACTGAGCTAGAGTCTGAATTGGTACTAATTCTTGAATTAGGGAGTCCTAGGGGCTAAAATGTTGAGACAAAGTTGAATCGGATATTGGGCGAACTGATGTTAATTCCAAAAATGAAGAGTATAAATTAACTTGGACAACGGCATTCAAAGAACGGTTCTAATTCTAGGGTTAGGAAACATCGGAAATCGCAAAGTTAAAACGGAGTTGAAATAGAGAGATATTAGTCAACTGATATAAATTTTCAAATCGGAAAGCACGAGAAAACTAACATAGTACAAAATCGATGTTACAGATTGAAAAATCTTGAATTTGCGTTTTTTGTTTCAACTCGCTAACTTTAAAATAATTTCGGTCCATGGCAAACAATTTAAATTGGAAACGCGAACCTCAGCGAGAAAAGTCTCAAAATTCGCGCTCGGTTGTTTACAGGTGGCCGTGCGGTGCGTCGAGTCTCCAGCCGAAACGCGCAAACGTTCGCTCGATCCGTGCGTTAAAAGTTGTATCGACCGAATGAAAATATAATTTATCGATTTGGCAAATTGAATTGGGTTCGTTCCGTTTGCACGAGCAATCGATGCAAATTCAAATATGTTTTCCCCGTTGTCGCGCGAAATTAATTAAAAGTGCGAACGCTTGTCGCACTACGAGCAAAGTGTTATCGAATTTGCATATAGTTACGTAACACATAGATACGATATACATACACTTGTACGTACACATATACAGTAGTGCTCGGAAGTATTTTGACTAATATAATTTTCAAATTAATCAAAAATAAATGAAGTGATACTCGAATTATATACTATATAATTTTAGTATATAATTTTAGAGATCTTACTTTCTTACAAACAGAAAAATTACAATAAAGTACTGAATATTCTTAGTATTTTGAGCATTTTGACTATTTTATGGTGTAAAATAATTTTGAGTGCTACTATACACGGTACTCGAGTAAGGCTCGAAGATAAAAATATAAATGACGCCTTTCAACTCTGTTTCGCTATTCGCAATTCTTGCTGTCAGTGAGAGAGGCTTTCTTTTCTAATTTGAGCGATACTCCGATATTATTTCACGTACAGATAAATCGCTTTATACTAGAATTCGCTTAATAGCTCGTAGAGTAGAATGAGTTCAGCGCCTATCGGCCTTATTCATCGTCAAGAGAAGATGGGAACGAGTTTTCCTCGTGTTACGATACTCGAATCTCGTCCTCGGATTTCCCCAAATCCTTGGTTTCTCGCGCGAGCTCGAGTCAAACGTTAGGGGTCGAAAGAGAGGCGTGGTGGTGGGCGAGGGGTGAACTTTGAAGAGGGTGCGTAGAGGCATATGAACTACGAGGCGAATCCCGATCCTCTAATATTCAGACCGAGCCTCCTTCGGAGCCAATAAAAATTCTCCCCCGGGGAAGCCGCGGAGAGAGGAGAGGATCCGACGAGCGACGATCGATTCGGAAAATCGATCCGATATTATGTATAGCAATCACACCGGTATTGTGCGAATCCCAGCTACGGGTAATTTAGTTTCGGTGTAAATTCGAGTTCGAATCGAGCTCCCGCTCTCGATTTTTTCTTTCCACTCACCCTCTCTCTCTCTCTCTCTTTTTCTCATCGGTCTGATGACCCAGTTTTTCACCTCACTCGACCAATACTCGCGCGCGCGCGGTAATCTCGAATTCGCGTATTTTCGTCGACCGTTCGATTTTTTCTCTGTTTCAAAAATTGGAAAATAAATGTGTTTGCGTATGAAATCTTGTGTTATGTATTCTATCCTGATTTCGCTGTCGATCGATGACGTTGGGTTACTTTCTTTGAGTCTCGAATTAATATCGGTAAAAGATGAAATCGAGTAAAACGGATATTTATTTTTCAACTACAATGCTCGTTATATATTTTTCCGGTGAAAAAAGTGGTCCGACGCAGGAAAAACCCGAACGATGAAAATTCTTTCGCCCCTTTGTCGAAATTAATAGGGTAAAAATTGTTCTCGTCGAGAGCGCACCGCGAAACGATCCGGGACGATATCGAAAATGATTGAATTCGAGAGGGAAACCATACACTCTTCTATTTTCATAACTCCGGTCGAGTTTTCGTTTGTACGCCGCGAGCACGATCGATCCGTACGCTTGTCAGTTCTCGATAACCGAATTGATAATTGGCCAAACGGCGAAAATCCGAGGAGAAAAAATTCCAGATGAGATGCTTTGTTTTGTATTCAAAGACTACGTGGTGATTTCTACGCTGAAAAAAATTTTGTTCGACCTACGCCTATATATTCGTACGCTACGTGAACTATATTTTGTAAGATAAAAATGAGATTCTCTTTGACGAAAAATTGGCGGCGATAGGCTAGTCGGTATTCCAGTTTGAAGAATAGACCGAGAGAGTCGTTGGAGAGTGAGGAGCGCGCGATGAGACTCAATTGACAAACGCTTTGTCGAATTGGACGATCATTTTAATGAACAGTCAAAATGACAATATAGGATTGCATGCGTAGTTGATTCAACAAAACTTGCCTCTTTGGTATACGCGAGTTGTAATTAAAAAGGACTCGAAACAATTACCGCGATGTATCACGAAAGCGGAACACGGCCCGATAACCCCACCCGGGGTGCTGGCTATAAATTCGATGGATTAAGAGTTAACCGTCTAACTTTGGAATGAAGCCGCGCGTTAGGTATACGCAACGGCCTAAAATTATTATCCTTGTTATCCGGTGACGAGAGGATCCTCAGAGGAGCTGGAGTTTGTTGAAAATAATCAACCGGATCGAGAGAGAACGTTATTTTTATCGAATTACCCTCTCGCGACTTTAATTCATTAATTAGAGAGTCGAGATACTCGCCGCGATAAAGAACTGCGATTGATTCTCGAGCTCGTGCTCCGAGACCTCTCGACTTTTTTTTCACTCTCCCCCGGCTACGCGAATAAATGACTTTTTCTGGAAAAGAAAAAGAAAAAATTCTCGTTCGATCCGTGAGGAGAGTCGGAGGTCGCGGTCACGCTTCTCCTCTCGGCGAGTGGCGCTTTGTCTCTCTACGTATTTTCGTAATTTTCGCGTATTTATAAATCGCGTTTTGTTCGGGACCTTGGCATGGATTTTGTGACTCGGAAGTGCCCGATTCGTTTGACGTTTCCCTCTTCGGTTCTTTGAGTGACGCGATGAATAATTTTCACCGAGAGAACCGGAGCCTGGCGAATTTTTCCTCGTAGGTGATTCGCGCAGACCAGTCTGGTCCGGCCTCACCACTCGATTTAGACCAGACGCGTCTGAATTTTCGCGTTCGGGAGCGTGAAAGAGGTCCCTTCATGCGGAAATTTGCGTCACTGAATGACCGCGTCTCACCGATCGATCTGCACCGGCGAGGGTGTAGACGCGTGGAAGGAGAGAAAAAAATAAACAAAAAAAAAAAAGAATAAGAAAGCCTACGCAACCCGATAATAAATAGACTATTTCTCAAGCGCGGTGTTCGAGTAGTTTGGTTTGGATGACGTCCAGAAAATCTCGAGCGACTGTATGAAACACCGCGACAATGGGATCGTGTTCTCCCTCTCTTTCGTTCTCCCACTCGATTCCTACGCAACTGCATTTCAACTAAACTTCATCTTTAACAAAAGACGAAATAAAACTAATTTTTTCCACTCTCAATGGAATTCCAACTCGAGATATAGCAACGCTCGAATTTATTTCGAAATAATAAGATATTCAAAATGCACAAAATATTTAATTCGTCATTCAAATCTTTTTATGAAAAATGAATGATACTACATTTCATTATTTATTTCCTGTTAGTTTGAATATCATATTTGTCAAAATAGCGGAGAGTAATTTTCAGAGTACTCTATGAATTTATCAAAATATGAAAATTAATCTCATATACTGTAGCGGCTCGAAGCTCGTCTTTCATATTTCAGAAAAATACGTCGGAGAGAAAAAAAAAGTAAAGTATATATAAATTCTCAAACTCATTCCCAGTAAACACAGATGTACCGTGTAACCCAGTGACGAAATTCCTGTCGTCGTTACGGAAGACGAATATCGCCATAACGCGTAATAATATAAAATTCCAGATTCTCGTTCTCATTTCACGTTGACGTAGGTCGAGGCTCCAATATAGTACGGACCTGATTTCCATTGTCGAGCGATTCATGCAAATCGGGCCGATTGTTTGCCGAGTAGCGTCGAACATTTTGCCCGGAAAATTTTTTCATTAGAGCCGCTAGAGAGAGAGAGAGAGAGAGAGAGAGAGAAATTATACGGAACCGTGGGGGCGGATCAAATATATATTCTCGAATTCACGTCCAGGGCCGTGACGTGGCAGGGCCCTCTACGTGGGGGCGGGGGATCGTCTGAGCGGTTTTTTCCTCGACGTCTCGTTTACCTTTTCCGTTTCGCGCGTTATTTGTTCGAGACGGGTTCTCGTATATAAAATCCCTACCGAGGATCGCGGATCATTTTGCAAACTATCGGCGCGTTATCCGACGAGGGCGATATTTTTTCACGCCCCCTAGCCGAGGCCGGAGCGTGACGCGCGTATTTTCTCCTTCGCCGAGCGCTCATTACTTCGGTTTATCTTTACACCCCCTGGCTCGTGTGTGCGAGCGGCTTGGTAAAATACGGAGAGCGCGCACCGCGCCGCTGCTGCTCGCCGCTACAGAGAATGGACTCGGTGAAATCTCCTAAAAGTTACAACCGATGATAAATTAATTTAGCGCTGCTTTAAAGTCGGGCTTCCGTGAAAATCTCCTATGAGTATACAATGGCGACGTTCGCGATACGTGTTTATTGCTGATAATAAACTTTAATTCGCTGCAAAGTTGTCGCTGTTGAGGAAAAAGCTTTCTATTTAACGGAAAGTACTTGTTCTCTCATTCGACTAAAAACTCGGTCGATCTAGTTTTCATTTGTTTCGAGCTCAATTTTAGTTTCCTCAATTTATACTTTTTCCGACCGTTATGATCGAATCCGATGTTGTGTTCGTTGTCGGAAATGCAGACTGTATCAAACTAAATCAGGTACAGAGATAAATTTTATATTTTTAATTCGAGAAAAACTCGTTCGAGCTCAAAGCGAGTTTTGATTGATTTCGAACTCGATTTTAGCCGTAATGATCAGGCCTATTGCATTATATTCGGTGTCAGAGACACAGACGATATTAGAACGAATCCAGGGATAGAGATAAATTTATATTTCATGTTCGCGTTACGTCGACGGTGTTGCTATTCGATATGCACAATGCGACAACGCCATAAAGGAATTCTCGCGACCTGACAAAAGTTCAAAGGCGTCGTATCGATGCGAAACGCTATATAGCCCCGTACTGACCCGTATTGCATTAATAGCGAGGAAACATCGCGCAAGGTCTTTGTGCCGCGAGTTCGACGTTCTTCGGCAAAGAAAATCGAAGAGCTAGCGCGAGCCTCGGCTTCGCTCGCGTAGGGGGAGGAATATATTCCACCCTTCCGCGTGTTTATCGGAGGAACGAATCAACGGCACACTACACCGCGGCGCACGTAAAACGCGATACGTAATCTTACGAGCAGCGCACGGACGCGAGCGTTTCGCGAGTCGGATCGATAAACTCTCGACCCAACTCGCGATAGGTGCTTTAAAGAGGAGAGAGAGAGAGAGAGAGGAAGAGAGAGGAAAAAATAACAATCCGACGTTGATAAGGCTAAAAATAACACGAGGGAAAAAATAACGTACTCTGTTTTCCTTTTTTTCTAGATCCGTGCGCCTAACGGCGCGGGGGGCGGGCCCCGATGCCGGTCAGGAAGGGTCTCCTCGCCCCACAAAATACTTTCCTGGACACTATCGCTACACGCTTCGATGGAACCCGTAAGTATTTCGCGTTGTTCTTCTTCAAATATTTTCAAGTATTTTGACAAATACGATTTACAAATTATAACTGAAAATAAATGAAGAAGTACTTCTTATCGACAACGTTATTCAAAAGAAAATTACGACAGTACGGTATTGTATTTTAAGAGCTTTCTAGCATTTCCACTATTTTATCGCGTACAAATAATTTTGAGCGCTGTTGTAGATTACACAGAGTTAATTACAAGTTTCTTTTCATTTTATTTTTTGGTTCGTTTAAATTCTTTTTCATGTTGATTTAAGTTATAAAAATATGACAATTCGAATTCTATGAGGAAGACTTATGGCGCTCGATGGGTCGATATCGTTTCTCGAATATTTTAACGATGTGTGTCGACTGATTTTACTGGTTTATTATTACCTTTTTAATTGAGGATGAGGTACGGGGTGTGTTTATTATTTATACTCTCCCGCAACTTTTAACGATTATTGCGATGTAACGACCAATTAAACGTTTCGTCGGATCGACTCGTCAAACTTTTAGCGTCATGCACCGCTTAACGTTGTTTACGATATTTTAAGCGACTCCGGTACCTCCGAAATAAACGTTCACCGGTAGAGAGTAAAGCCAATGAAATCCCAATCGCAAGATCGAGATAGGTAGATGTGCTAGAGGTCCACTCGTTTCGTCTCATATTCCTCCTCTTTTTCCCATTATCCTCTCGAGAGCTCCGCGCTCACGACTTTTCCCATATCCTAGCTCTCTTCGTTAAACCGTCCAGTCTCATCGATTTCCCCACTTCTCGCCGTTTTCTTTCTCGATTTTTTTTTCTCCCTACCCCGGAGTTCATCCTTCGTCGAATTGGGCGGGGGCCCCGTTCCGATTCGCGCGAAATCGCTCTCGGGGCTTACGCCGGCTCATCCGCCCGATACGACCTTCTCGGGATTCGTGGCCAGTCTGCATTTATCGATTATCGGCGCGACGACCGCGACAACTCGATTACGCTTAATAAGTTTCGAGCAGCGGGAATTAGGCGTGCGCGCTTGCGTCGAGTAGTGCGGCACGTTCGCCTCGGCTACCTGTTGGCGCCTGGTAACGCTTTGAACCTTTGACCGCGCGGACACACTGAAAATTCTACGAACTGCTCGGGAGTACGAAGAAAATTCTTTTCGCGACGGTCCAAAAGAAATACTAGAACTCGAGTATTCCCGTATTTTCTACTACGGAAATGAAAAAGCATAAAAGCAATGTAAATTGATATTAAAATAACAATAGTGGTTGATCGTTAATTATAAAATACTAATCGATTTGATAGCTTCATGGAGATGAACCGCCCAGTGGATAAAGAAAATCGAGAAAACAGTGAGAAAACATTGCCAATTATTGGCAATGTTATCCTACCTGATTGCGCCTACAGAAACCGAAAACGAAAAGGAACTTCCTGATTCTGGGTTAACTACACACTTATTGTTGGCCCAAGATAGTCGCGCTTATTTCTTCGTTTTCTCGTTTCGCTTTATCGGAGATGATTTCTTCGAACTCGGACGTGGAACGACGCACTTAAAAGTTGGAAAAGTGTCCGAGAGTTTTTCTTTTTTTCTCATTCGCGTAGAGAGAGAAAGAAGAAAAGGAAGAGAGCTATGAGAGGGAGAAAGTGAGAGAGAGAGAGAGAGAGAGAGAGAGAGAGAGAGAGAGAGAGAGAGAGAGAGAGAAAGAGAAGGGAGACCGTCGAAGCGTGCGGTGTATATTCCCTGTCTTTGGTGGAATCACGGCGGGTAGTCGAGGCGGACGGTATCGATTTTCGAGCTCCCCTCCCCCTCTCGCCCTCTCGCTCCCCCTCATCCCACCCCCCCGCACTCCTCGTCTCCGGGTTGATGTAAACGCAACTGTTAGCTGAAACCTGTTGGGCGTCAAATTATATACCTATATCTCGCGCGGATGCAGAAATCGTATGGATATTCCAGTGATTATATTTCGAGGCCGGAATTCACAGCATCGCGAATATCTTCGCGATTGCGCATACCTCGTTGGAGTTATCACAAGTGGGACACGAACTCGACGAGTCGATACACGAACGGGATGAGATGAAATCGGATCGCGTAGCCGGATTATTATACTCGCCTAATCGAGCCCCGTGTACACGTTCGCTCCCAGCTAACGGGAGCCACCCTCGATGTGCTTCAGCCTCGTCGACGTAAACGCGACGCTAATTTGCGACTATCTATCCACACCGACGACCCGTTTAACGTTAACGAGTCACGGCCAAACGATTCCGGCTTCCTCATGCTCCGCTAATTCTCCAATGCCCGCCTCGGCGAGCTCGATTTTTTTTCTTCTTCATCGGAGGCGAATTTACATATCTCTCCGAGCGAATTATTCGTTCGATTATCGCGGACGACTTCGAGAACTCGAACCGAGGGCGAATGGCGCGTCTGCTCTAGTTTCTAGCGGCTGGAAAGTTGTCGACGAAAAACAAGTTCGAATTATCCTGTTCGCTAATTCGCAACTACTCTGCCTCTTTTTGTACGCGCGCTTCGTTATGACGCTCGAATTTTTAATTTTTACGAGCCATATTGCTCGTTACCAAATTTTCGGGGGCTGGGATTATTTAGCTGCGAACCTCATTTCGTATGCCGCTAATTCGATCTTTTTCGAAAATAGACGATAGCAGGAAAAATAAGATTATTAATTCCGAAATTTGTGTGGATCAAGTGTCGGCTAGTCTGAACCCGATGTTATGGCAATCTCAAAGGTCAGACCCGAGCCAGGGTTTCGTACAGACCAATTTTACCGAGAAGAATCGAATTAGTAGGGCACGCTGGTTACAGACCATTTCATCGAAAATTTTCGGCATCCGGCTTGACTTATCGGGAAACTCATTAGCGAGCTACTCGCTTATTTCGTCATTTAGGGCAGACCAGTCGTGTCTAAAGATTAATCCGCAGCATACGCGTCATGTCGTAAAACACGACATCGTGATCGGCTTAAGACGCGTAAATCTATAATCCAAGACGACGTTCGATTATTATCATCGCGTTACGTAACTAGCTTTCCACGTCCCCGTGACTTTATTCTATCGCAATCTACTCGACCGAAATGAAACGAAAAAACGATATCGAATTAACCAGATCGAGGATCTTTTCTCGGAGATTAAATTGCGCTTTATTATCGAGAATATTTTTTGCCCATTTCACGACGTGGGAGTGCCTTTTCAACGAGTTTGCCAAAACCAGGTTTCTCTTCCAGTCGGACAAAACTCGAAAATCCTCTTTTAAAACATGTGGTGTATATACGAGGTTGGGTTGGGTCCAATCTCGCTTCTTTCACGTTCGATTCATCGCCGCCCCTCCTACGAGTAAACTGAATGGACTGCGGGGGCTTCGGACGGACCGGACCGTTAATGGATTACAGGCCAGCTACGAAAATTACGTCCACTTCACGGGTTTCGTCAATGAAAAAAGATAATCTTATCGCTCGTACGGGAAAGAGTGTCCGGCGGATTCTGTATACGCGTCGGAACTGTGATAGATCTCGATATTCGAGTGGAAAAAGCTCCGGGGCAGACTCGATTTTCGTCACGAGCGCGGATGGAGACCGTAGGACGAGAAACGAGATTAATCCTCCGTGGATGGATCGAAAAGATGTTTTCGAAATTTCCATTTTTTCTAAGTAGATGTAAAAAGAATTCTACTTCTTATCTTCTTACTCCAAAATATTTTTACGTGAAAATTTTTCTCTTTTAAAAAGCATATTTTTTTGTGCCTTAAAATCAAGGTCGCGGTTCTTTTCATTTTAATTCGTTTAATTTCACGATATTTACGTTTCGACTAACGTACAAATTGGCTCCGGGTTAAAATTCCATCAGCTGCGTATTCCAATTTATTTTTATCAGTGGATGCAAGTTTTCCGTTAATTCCGGCTATTTGATTTCACCGTTCGGAGCCACCGAAGGCCTGTCAAAACGAAACGTTAAACTGGAAAAGCTAGCACGGTCGAGCGACGCGTTTTTCACGCACTCGACGTTCATAGTCGCTCTCGTATTTTTTTTTCTCCTTCCTCTTCTTGTTTTTATTACGATCGCTCTCTCTCTCTCTCTCTCTCTCTCTCTCTCTCTCTCTCTTTCTCTTTTTCCGGAAAGGTTCGCACACGTCGACGAGAACGGCACGCGCTCGTTGGGACGAAAATAGCGGCAAGTTCGCGACCTTCTCGCGAAGGGGAAGTCGCAACCGGGAAGTGCAGAGAGAAAAAAAAATGAATCGTCGATTGGTCGACGACACGATCGACAAAATACCGAGACGGGGAAGAACTTATTTCTGGTCTTACTCGACGTTTCGTTGATGTTCCTCTTTTTTTCTGGCACGTGTCCAATTGGGCTATAAGGGATGGTTGACGAGCCGAGAAACTCAACTTTCCCGCGTCCTCGCGTGACGGCTCTCGAGTGGATCGACCGATTTGATTTGCCCGTTCGGTATTCGCAGATACCGGAAAATCGAGGCCAAGTTCGCCCGACGGCGATGCCGAATTCGCGCGACTCGGCGATAATTCCACCAGTCATCGAATAATTTCTACCCACAAAATCCACTCGAGAGCGCGAATAGCATCGAGTCGACATTCGAGAAATCTCGAATTCCAAGGAGAATTCGAATCGAGATAGGCACACTTGATTTCTACGTGAATATCTTTCTTCTTATTTTAACGAAAAAATGAGACTTTTTACCATTTTGTAGTCCTCCGAATCGCAATCAGTTGTAAATATGTATTACTTTTTGACTCGGGGAAGGTTCCGGGCGTGTTTATAAGGAAATCCGTGAAATATCCTCGCGAAACCCTCTAATAAATCCTTCCGGTTCGAATTCCGATCCAATCGGTAGGGCAAAATCCGCGATCTGTGCCTGATGGCTCGTCAAACTTTTAACGTTTTCCCATTTCCACCTCCAGGGCTAGCTATCCAGCTCTCCTCCTCTCCTTTATTCCCCTTGCGCGCGAGGGAGAGGCTCGTTGGCCCGAGCTAACGACGCGTAGGACCCTTCGCTCCTTTTTCTCTTTTCAGTCGGCAAGATTCGATCACGACGTCTCGATCGCGCGAGAGCCCATTTCCTTCCGCTCGGTTGAACGAGAGATATATCATTCCTGCCCTCCGCTCGACGTAATCCGTCGTGAAAGGGAATAAAGGCGAGCTAACGTCGATAAATTCACTACTGTAGTTATACGAGTCCTTCGTGCTTCTCGATTTAATCGCGTTCGTTTGACACAGACGATGAAAATATTAAATTCCTAGGGAAAGTAAATAAATCGATCGTTTCGTATCGAAGAAAGTGAGCAAATAAGGTCGAGTGAACTCGTGATCCTAACTCAACTCTCGAGATGTCGGCTATCGAAGATTCTCTGAAATTCATTACCTCTGAGTTGTTTCGAAAGCACCGTAAGAGAGTCAGGATTGAATTCCGCGACTTGTACGAGAAGGATCTCTGAAATTGTATAGGCTATCCGTTCAAAAACTATGATCGTAATCGCACAATTAATTTCATAATAATTTTGATTTTTTAATTGGTTTTGAACCTGACATCGGTAAAAGCAATACTGAATTTCTTCCTCGGACGACAGAGTCATTTGCGGAAACCTATCTTCGAGACAATTTTCCTCGAGAAGAGAATTATTCGTACGTCCGATAAATTTCTTTGTTCCTTCGTGAGAATAAAATAGACACATCGTACCGCAGTTGAATGATGCGCAGTGACACGCAAGGGATGCGTGGAGGATGAATAAAATGCGTTCTCTGTCGGGGCTCGCCTACCGGATCCGTTCCTTTATCAATGTCATCCTTAAGTAGGAGAAGAGTAAGAGGAGAGTATTCGATACGCGTAATTTTCCTAGATACGGGCGTCGAACGTAAAGGGCATCGGCGTTCTTTACGATCCTCGCGACGAACGGAATTGATGGATTCTCCCACGAGATCCTGTATTATTGGGATTCAAGCTGAGAAGCGACAAAAAAATTCATTTCCAATTCCAAAGCAATAGAATTTTCGATCAAAAATTTTATTTTTATCTATTTTTATCTAAGAAAATTAATTTTTCGATTAATTAAAAATAAATTAAGAAATCAACAATATCGTTCATTTTTTGGAAAGGATCGAGATTATTTTTAGCATTTTGAGTACTTGAAATATTTTGAGCTACACTTTAATTCTATTCTGTTTACAAATGAAGATGGATATCGATTAAACTTATCTCAGTGTTCATTTTGATGTAATTATCGAGATTCAATTCACCAAGGTGTTAGAAATCCAGCCGTATCTCGGATAAAAAATTTGTATTCGACCGAGTTCGCCACATACCTTTACCCTCGCTGTTTCATTCTTTTTACATCCGCCTTCTTTAACATACTTGGCAACTGCCATTGTGTCGCGAACGAGGGTACGAAGGCACGTACGCCTTTGTGACATTATAAAGTCCCCAACTGCTCGAAAAAAAAGGAAAAACGGAATACCATCCTCTCATTTAACGAGTAATGCCTCATATAGACCGGTAAAATAGTGAAAAAATATTTTTTCCTCACTTGATACATTTAAGGATGTTCTGGAGTCACAGTACCACCTACAAAAGTTTCAAGATATTGCCTTATAAAAAAAAAGATTAGCGATAAAAATATCGATTTATGAATTTTTTAATTATTTTTGATGCCAAAAAAACATAAATGTATGTGCGTGTGTACTTTGATATTGCCAACTCTCAATATTTTTGTATCGATTATTCGTAACTTTTAAACTTCCTAACGTAAGCGTTGACGTTAAATTCATCGATGCATCTCTAAACGTCAAAATTCGAGGGCCGATTTTAGAGATATGAAAGTATCCACGACAAAAAAGAAGATTAGCGATTCCAATATCAGAAAGTATAACTCCTGGCAACCAATAGTGTAAAACCAAAATCGATATAACGGGATTCTTGTTCGTTGAGTTCCAGCAATCGGTGCTCGGTTCTGCACTCCTCTCTTACCTTCTTCTTCATCCTCGTTAACCGTAAACCGACGATACACAGGCGATAATTACTACAGCCGATGGAACGCTACCCAAAGTTCTCCAGCGAATCGATAGAACGAGCTCGATTTCAAAGATACATGCCGATGCTTTACGAGATACCAGGAAAGTCGATTAATCGATTAGCTTCGTTAGTTTTTACTGTTTAACCGAGTTTATTTTTTAAAAATCGGGTTGCTGAAATAAATATTTACTCAGTTAGAAATCCTATTGAATGGTGGGAGTTATTAATTCGTTTAAAAACCTTCACTATAGAATTCTCAAATTCAAACAATTTATGATCGAAAAATATTATTCTATGGTACATAAACGAATAAATATTTTGCTCGATAAATCTAATTTCTCGTTGTTTGGACAGATTTGAATAGATATTGAATCGAAAGAGTTTAATTAATCGAGAAAAACATTACTACGATTTTTCTTAAATACAAATATGCAAAATTTATTAACCCAGCTTTATTATTTTACGATGTATCCATTAATCTTCCTGTTTATAATTTATTTTTACCTTTTTCCTTTATTTAGAGATTAATGTGAGAGGATAAATATTATGTAACGCAAGTCAATTATTTAGAAAGTATCTCTCTCCAGAATTTTCAAGAATAAGCAATTCATAGTTCAATCGAAAAAGTTGTATCGGGAAACGTAAAAACGTCGGATAAAATTTTTGCAGAATAACGTCCGCAATAAAACGCGAAAGAGATATACTTCGGACGTATCGGTGTTACCGTGGCTCTGTGGAGAATCGAGGTGTACCGAAACCTAGCGCGTATAACGACCAACACCCCTTACCCCCCGCCAAAAACGCGCAAGCTACGCGTACGACCCATTTATTTCTCGCGACGTTTCATCTCTTTCTTCCTCTCTCTCTCTCTCTCTCTCTCGCTCTCCCTCTCCTTCCTCCGCCTCGAGGGACACCGATCGATAGACCCTTCTACCCCCTGGAAATCATCACTCGACTAGAGCTGGCAAGAGGAGCGTTTCTCGGAATATCATAGAGGGTAAATACCTCGTCATGCGGAAGGCTCGGTGCGCGGAATACAAACTCAGGAAATGCGCATCGGTAATATAACCCTCGGAGTGGCACACTATCGAACTCCCACGCGAGGGTGCACCGAAAAATGCAACGAGGGTGCATCTTCGGATGATCGATCGATGTCCTCGAAAAATGCTCGGAATTTTTCTCGCTCGTCTATCATTGCAGTCGAAGAAATTAACAGTTTGAATTACTATTTTTATTTCTTGAAAAAAGTCCTAGCTCTTAAATAATAATAATAGTTAACACTCGCAACTAACAATAATTGAGTCAAACTGTCGATTTCTGTCTGTACAGTTGTGACTATTTCTGGCTTAGAATCTCGATAGTGAGGGATTCATTGAGAGAGCTTGTGGAACACGAGCGTGGTTTTAATTTACCCGACGTTACAGGAGTAAACGAAACGCGTATTAATTATACCTAGCAGACGAGATTCCTAGAACGAGGAAAGCCTAAAGCCCTCAATATGCAAAATGAGAGAGAGAGAGAGAGAGAGAGAGCTCACTCTTGGAGTAGCACGCACAATGAGTTACCTCGCAGCAAAATCATCCCCGTCGGTATTTTGCGCGGAAAATTAATTTGCGCGCGTATAAACTGCATACGTAGCGCAAGCGGTGTATATAACCTCGTCACCGGCGTCAAACTAACGGCCAAGTTTCTAATTGACGCGCGATATCGGACAAGTTTGGTTTATCTCGCGCGCTCACGCTAATCGCGCAATTAGGCAGATCCGGTGTGCGGAGTCGCGGTGCTGCACCAAAC
>NCVS01000615.1:147562-174552 GCA_003055095.1 Goniozus legneri
TGTGTTATAATGACAGCATACACGGCTCCTAGCGGTTAACCTTCGGCACGTGGAGAGGCACGTGGTGGAGGCGCGACTATATCCGTTTGATCCTAGCAAAATTTAATACAGCACAGTTCCGCGTCACGTACTCGCGATTCCCGATCCGACGCCGATCGCTGTGACTTCGTTATACAAGCTCTCGCTCTCGCGACGCTCGACAAATATACGCGTTAACCGGTCGTGTCCTGGGATAGGTGCCCAAGCCTGTAACGGGTTATATCGCTTCCGATTACGGGCAATAAACGCGCGAGCAAGCAGAACGGCCCCGAGTGTCCGCGGTAATTCGAGACCGCATTAACCGCGGATAATGCGCCACTACTCTCTTCGCTGGCTCGATTGGGAATACGCGAGCTAGCTCGTCTATTTATGTCCCTCGATCCTTTGAATAATCTACCGCCGATTCAAAAGTTACCTGTGATTGCAGACCTGAGTTGTGAGTATCGGTTCGATAGTACCTTCCTCATTCTTTCTCGATTTTTGAACCGAAAAGAGTGTCGAATTAATCGATTATGCATTTCCACATCGAGAGAAATTTGACAGCTCGGTCAAAATATGTAAATCGAATAGCGAACAGCAATATAGTGGAATCATGGTTTTCTAGTAAATTCAAATCAATCGTACGGGTATAATTACGCTGTACAAAGGAACAAAATTAATAGCATTTTCAACTGTATATTTCGTTAGTTAATCTTCCTTATTGTTCTTGAAATAATTAAATTGAATAATTTTAAGTTAAAATATCAAGTTAAAGAATTTCTTATTAGAAATAATGTTAATACGAAGTTTGAAATTAAGATATAACGCATTATGAAATACTATACTTGATTCAAAATTGCGTCGCAAGGTCGAGGGCGTTCAAGATATAAGGTAATTACAATTTACCCTTTTTTCATCTTCTCTTCATTTTTGCGACTGGCTAATGGAATTATTAAGCGCAAAATTCATTTTTTTCTATTAGACGGGTAAACCGAAATGCCAGGGAGCGCGTAGCGTCCTTACACCCTCTCCACTTAATTGATTTATTAACCGTAACGTTCGTTGAAACTATTTGCTCTCGCGCGACACCGAGAATTAATGACCCAAACGAAAGCATTAAGGATAAGACTCTGTTCGTATTTTCTTCTCGCGAAACTCGAGTGTTGCTTGGGAAAAAAATAGAGTGGCGGTGTATTAGCGAAGTGGAGTCATTTTCAAAAATAGCATCGCAGCTTATTAAAATCGACGGTCTAGACTAATTAGCCGTAACTGCGTTTCGTGTTTCGTCAAGAGCGGCGAGACGCTGGGCTCGGAAGGGAAACCGAAAGGAAACCGAGTTTAGGGATGAATCAAGGTTAAGACTCTTCCGAGTGTCGTCCAATTAGAAACTTTTTCGCGAAATAGAGCTTTTCCGCTGGCCGCGGTCAGATCGCTAGTAGCACTCTGGATGGATTCGTCTAATTAACAAAAGGCGAGCTTATACGAACTCGCGCATAGACTCACCACTTTGTTCCAAAGCCACATTGAATACACACTTGGAGGCTTTCCCTTTCTCCCCATGTTCCAAATTAATTTTTCATTCATTACGCGAATCGGATTTGTCTACCGAAAAGCGAACACCAATTTTCAAGGTTTTTTGTTTCTGGTATCTCTGCGATTGAAAAAGATTTATCATTTACAGATTTATTAAAGTCGGTACTTCATCTACCGATGTACTTAATATTTATTTGTTCATATCGAAACAAATTTTATGTATCTAATGGTTTATTATTCGAGAATTTATAAAAAATGATCAACATCATCTTTCGTGATGAGAATATATTCGTCCGTTCGATTACGGGCGATTATTCACAAAGAGAAGTGCTTAAAGGCGAGCGAGGAGCAGGCGAGAGAGAAGTTTCCGTCGCAAAGAGAGACTATTTGGCGCGACGTAAAAGCACAGATGGGTAAAGCCGTAGAGAGCGAGCGCAATTTTCGTCTATCCTCGCATTTGTTTTTGTTCGCGGAGCCTATCCCCGAGTTACCCACCACCTCTCGTATTTGTTTGACAAGCACTTTTCACGATCCAAATAGAAGCTCTTTTGTATCGTCCTCTTGTCGTTCTAATTATTGACCTCGCATTCGACGCAAGTAGCCCGTGAGTCTCCTCATTTACCCGCGGAAACTCTCTCACTCTCTCTTTTCATCCTCCTCTCTTCTTCTCTTTCTCTTTCTCTCGCTGCCTCTCTATTTTTCTCTCTTTCTCGCGAAAAATTCGCGATTCTATTTCCTCCCCATTCGACGAAAAAAACCAGCGAGTAGGGGTGAATTAAAGAAGGGAGAGTGAGGTCGGGGTAAAGTTGGCAAAATTAGAAAACTTTATTCCCATTGTTTATTATCCAACGCGTGCGCGGATATTTATTTGCCGAGGTATACGCGTGCGACGCTCGCGTGATACTCTCGTGTTTCTCGGACTTTGCGCTCGAGTATAACGCGGGTATAGCCCATCCAACTTCGACACGTACACCTATATCTCGCGTGCCGAGAGACGTATCTTGCTGGACTTTTATAACTGGGTTTCGCTCGCTCCCTCGCGCTTTCATCCAGTTGTGGAAATTTTACGGTATGTATACGGGAAAATGCGGGGGAATGAAAAAGAGGAACGGAAGAAACTAATTCAATAATATTTCGAATTAGTTTCTTCCGTGTTAGGAAAAAGTCACTTATTCATAGTTCAACCAAAATAGTATTTTTTCTCCCTCTTCGCTTTAATTAATACCGAATCGGAAATTCAGTACTCAAACCCGATTTATTCTCTTCGATTTCAACTGTAATTTCAAGATTAGTCGATTGGCTTTTGCGAGCTCTCTTAAAAATTAACAGATTAATTTTTTATAGCTTAAACAGTATACTCGACTGATGATTAGATTTAGAATTTAATAGCTCCAAGTTTACTATTCAACGTATCTAATTTCTGCGTTCAAGTTTCTCTCTCAGTTTAAGTTTCACGTTCTTAAAGAATTTAAAAATCGCGATGGAAACAATGAAAGAGAAGACTTTTCGCATTTCGCGTAAGAAATCAGATATCTCGTATGATTGGTCATCTCGACGTAGCTATGGGACATGAAACGAGAGTACTGATCCCTCTCTGAAGACGCGGCAATGCAGTGGATACTGTCCGCCTCGTACGGGCAGCGTGAAAAGCGTTATACGCGTGACAGCTCCCCGAGCAGCACGGACAGAGACTAATGGAGACCAGATTGCTCGTATAAAATATGGTGAGCTTGGCCCCGTGAAAAAAGCGTGAACGAGAGCCCTCGATGTTTTAAGCTTTATCGAATTAGAGGAAAACGCGCGTATCCGGACTGTGAAAAAAATACTAAAAATTTGAATAATATAGCGATTTCCTTCGAGATATCGAACAGCACGAATTTCCTACCTCGCAAGGTTCCCCCACGCTACGTCGATGACGTAAAGTCAAATTAATTGCAATTTTCGCGATAAACGATGCAATTTATTTTCCGCCCTCCTCGAGTATTCTCGCTCGATTTATACCAGAAATGTGGTTAATTGCTTTACCGGTATCGCTTCGTCATTGACAGTCCTTATCGACGCGGTAAATTGCCTCGTGAATATAAAATGAAACGTAGGGGTTTGTCGATCGTGCCGTCGATTTCGCCTCTCGGTGTTCTCTGGCGAACGCTGGATGGGCTGGCGAGACGAAAGTCATAAATCAGAGAATGCGCCGGGTTATATGAAAATCTTTAGACAATGGGTCCCCTTTCTCCGATGGTGATTTGCTTTTGAAAACCGAATATAGCGAGTGCCCAGTCAGGAGAGAGTAAACCCCTTTCGTGCCGTATCCATTAGGATTTTCCCCTCGATCGAGAATAATTTATGCGTAAATATCCAGAGTGTGCAGTACCTATCTCTCTCTCTCTCTCTCTCTCTCTCTCTTCGCTATTCTATATCACGCATGTTATACCTATGGCAGGAAGAACGTGCTATTTTTTATTTTTTTTTTTTCATTTCAGTGATTTCTTCACTTAACGCACACAGTAGCGCTCAAAATACGCAGAATACTCAAAAAGCTCGAAAGACTTCGATCTTTCACTATTATAATTTTTAAGAAATTGGTTTAAAAGCTTCCGAACTCTAATGTATTTTTTTCATCGAAAAATAATATCTCGAGATTGAGCTCGATCTCGTCTATATTTGCCTGCACTCTGCATTGCAAAATTCGCAGATCGGGGTCGCCGAGTCCCGGAATCGGGAGGTTGTAAAAAATGAAATTAGTTTTTTCTTCAAATCAAAGTCTCTTTCCGACTAACCGCAGATTGCACCCTCTACGGGAATATTGTTGGAATAGAATTCATTGACTATTTTTATAAGCTCGTTTCGTCACTTCCCCATAGTGGGAATTTCATTTCGCGTAATACGGGTTATTTTTCCAGCGGATCGTAAAATACGTATATCCCGTCGGGGGTTTGAGCAATCGAGCGCTCTATCTCGGGCCGCCAGTGACAATTTACATATTCGATATTCCATCGATATATGAGCCTTTATAGCCGCTTGATTATGACGCCAATGCGATTCGAACAAAAGCAATCAATTTATTTATCCGCGGTGGTACACTCACTGGTCTCGATTATCACACGTGGCGTATGGATTTCAGGTCAGGCCGAAAATTATCGCGTCGATTCTCACGAGCGCGTCGCGATTTATTAATTAGGTAGGGAAAAAAAATTCTCTTTCAGGAATTTTTTTTCAAGATTACAATACCGCAAGCGCGCGAGTAATCCCCTTCAGTTAGCGCGCGATAACTTCGAGTATTCAATGTGTGTGCACAGTGAAAAGTTACCGCTCGTTAATTATTGAAGTCCCGAGGAGGGGAAGCGGTCGCTTGGAAACGAGCGAAAATAAGCCCATGGAGTTTTAATGAGAATGCTCGGGAATATTTTTCAAAATGGCTCAGTCGATTTTATTCGCGTCGGCGGGCACGGGAGTACGCAAATAAACGTCTTTGCCGAAAGATCGAAAAATTTTTCAATTTTATGCTCTCTCCGACCCTCCTCAACTCAAGAATCGACATTGATTCAAATTTATCACGAATCGATATCGAGCCAGCGAAAATCCCGATTGGGATATCTAAACGAGAATTTGCTTATCATTTTGAACGAACACTCATTCGGTCGGTCGCGATACATTTTTCCACGTAGAACAAATTTTTTGTTGAAGTCAAGAAGCGAGAAGAGATCGTACCGGATGGTCTGTAGGGGTGCAAAAAAAGAAGAATCATCCACATCCTATGGGGATTAAAAATACAACCCGAGCGTTTATATGCGCCCTCGCCGCGAGAATAAATACAGTGACGTCAGAGCGAGACTACCGAGCCGTGACCGAATTACATAATGATGCATGCTGCTAACGCGCGCTAAAAGGATAAAAAAACGGAAACTAAAATCTATCGCTCTCTTTCTTTTTTAACCGGCTCGCGCTAGCTGCACTTCCGCAGGTGACCGCAACGAGTGTAACGAGCTTTTTATTCTCTTCCAGACAGCAACTTTGTGCTGGGAAATGCGCAGGTCCCGTCGGCTTACCCGATCGTCTACTGCTCCGATGGATTCTGCGAGTTGACGGGATATGCGCGGGCGCAAATCATGCAGAAGGGTTGCGCCTGCAAGTTCCTTTACGGGCCGGAGACCAAAGAGGAGATCAAGGCGGCGATAGACAAGAGCCTCGAGTGCAAAGAGGAGCTCAAGAAAGAAGTCGTGTTTTACAAGAGGAATGGTGGGCTCGCATTTCAGTCACGCGGAACTCGCCTTCTGCATTCACACTCGGATCGATATCATTTGCTAATCTTTTACTATCTGCATTAACTAGAGAATTATTTATCAAGAAAATTAGTAATATTTCACAACTCTAAAAACTAATAATAAATTCTATTCGAAATCTATGGCTTAAACTCATTCGAGACTGCACACCGTGTGTGCGATGCATTTCCGAGTTGGAAAGAGCGACTGCACACGGTGTGTGTTTTTGGATTCTGGGGATAGTCTCGAATGGGTTGACGGATGCTTTCGATGTAGTGAAATTGATCTGTCGAATCAGAAAACTTATATGTAGATACATTTCTTTCGATCGATCCTGTAACTGGTTCTGTGATTTAAAATTATTTTAGGGAGCCCATTTGACTGCCTGCTCGACATTGTTCCCATAAAGAACGAGAAGGGCGACGTCGTGCTGTTCCTGGCCTCCCACAAGGACATCACACATACTAAGAACCTCGAGCTCTGTGAGTTACACGACAGTGGTGAGTTTCGGGCAATGCTTAAGCTAAAACAGCCGAGAGACGGATCGACTATTTTTTACGAGTAAGAGGACACCGCGAATCAACCTCGTCGGTACGATGCCAAATTCAGAGTTTGACAATCATTGTAAAGCAAATCGATAAGGAAACGAAAGGATCAGGAACTTTTCGTTTCCTCACGTCTCCGTTGTAAACGCACGCTTCCGACACCGCGAATCACGCTCACGAATAAATTAATTCCGTTAGGTGCAATTTTCGAACTTGTATGTCACATTAGCAGAGCCGCACCATGAGCCAAGTACAAGAAAACTTATCGAGTCCAACGGCTCATTTCGCTCTTTTTCTCTTATAGTTGAAATTTTTATCACATAACGATCAAGGCTGCATCAAGTAGTAGCTAGTAGAAAAATCATTAGTAGTTCGAATAGTCCACTTACCGCACATTTTTCAATTTCAATTGAAATCCAAGCGTCGAGGATTTCAACGGATCTGTAAACAAGCAAATCGAACGTCGGTACACGCGTGCCGATCGATACGTCAACGTGACAATCTTGTTTTCCTGCAATGATAATTACGCCCGTACGAGAGCTTCTGCCGGTAGCACACACCCGGTCAATTCGCATAGGTCTCGATAACGTCACGAATTTTCAATCGTCACGTACCACAGACGAGCGAGGAAAACAATTTTTCCACCCGCGTTTTTCATACACGCTATTCTTCTAATTAAGAGAGCTATTGGCACGCGAGTCACGTACTCGAGCAAATTCATTCGGAGCACCGTTAAAATTACGATCGAGCACCGCTTCGGAGTTCTATTTGATAGATTCTACGTGAAGCGAAAATTTACGAGCCAATACGGCCGGTAACTGGATATCCCTCCGAGATTATTACGACGAGCCTCGTCGATGGGATAATCAATTTTAATTTTCACGTCTCGTGTACGAATCTCTCGAGCATGCGTACGAGATACTTTCTCTCGCTTCTAGCGTTAAAATCGCGTAATACAGGCTCACGCTTTGCAGATGCGAACGGCAATCTCGATCCTGAAGCTCCGCCTGCGAATTACGGAAGAAGGAGAAGTCGTGCCGTCCTCTATCAGCTATCGGGCCATTACAAACAGGACAATAAACGGAAACTCAATCTCAACAATGTGAGTTTACTTAAAAATTGCACTTTTCGATAAATTGGGGTCCAAGTAAAAAAATCAGCGTGTTTATTCAACTCTGATCGTTATCTCAATTGCTGCATCGAGTCGGTACTCCTCTCACATGTCACGCTTCCTCACTCTCTCGATTTCTAAATAATAGCAGCAATAGCAATAAATAAAAAAAAAAAAAATAAAATAAAATTGACAAGTGGGAGAAGCATGAGAGAAGAGCTTTCAAATTGTATATCGTATTATAATTTTGTTATCCCATATTTGAAAAAATTGGATGAAATTCAATCAGGCAATCGAAAATGACGTGAGACGTCATCGATGGAGAAATAAAATTATGTTCCTTCGGTGTACAACAATGTATGTATATGATCGATTGGCGCACATCTCGGAACCCCTCTTCATCCTTTCACTCGATTCGAGCAATCAAACTCGGAATTTGATAATCCACTCGAGAGGCCTTCACGATAACGAGATTTATAGTTCGCGCCGATCGTTCCTGTACATCTCACACGAGGGAAGAAGAAAAGTCAAGAAAGGACTCGATCAATCTCCCCTTTTTTCTCGAACCTTTGATCGACCAGGCTCGCGAAATTTTCGGTGTTCAGCTCAGTATAAAGAGAGAGAAAAAAAATATTTTCATCTACTTTCAGACACTTCTGCATTCCACAGCGACGCCGCTCCCGGAATACAAAACTTCGGCCGTCAAAAAGTCGCAGTTCATTCTAAGCCACTATGGCGGGTTCAAGTCGTGCTGGGATTGGCTGATACTCGTGGCCACCTTCTACGTCGCCGTTATCGTACCGTACAACGCGAGCTTCATCAACACGGACCGGCCAACGATGGTGAGCGACGTCGTGGTCGAGGCTCTCTTCATCGTAGGTCCGTAAACCCACAAACCTATGAAATTCGCTATTTCTTCGATAAAAAAAAAAATAACACTCCTTTGTCGAGAGAAAAAAAACTAAATTTCAATTTTCGGCCGCTGTTACTTCCAAAGTGATTATATTTTCCACCCTGTCAAACCGATGGAAGTAAATTGGTCGTCGTGGGGCGCGTTTAATATTCAATCGCGACTGAGAAACTAACGATTCCGGTTGAGCACAATCGCGTCGTTCTAGTCGAACAAGTCGCTATAAAATTAAGAGTGGGATGAGGAACAACTTTCTCAAATAGACGAACGTAATTTGCGGCTAATCGCTCTCGCCGAATACTCTTTTTTTCTGTTAATATCGTCGGCGAATTGAACCAACGGTGACGGGGATTCGGGGCAAACAATGTCAGCCAGTTTCGCGGTTCGAAAATTCAATTGGACGGCCCACGCGACTCGGGAAAACTGCAGTCTCGATTATACGCCGTGACTTTCGCGAATCGACGCAGGGCGAGGACTGGTCTACGTCGCGGTGGCGAGGCTAGCCAACCACAGAGTCGCGTTTCACTCCGAAATCCCATTTTAATCTCGTTTGCCAACGACGAGGGTTTCTGCATTCCGACCGACGCTTGA
Source organism: Goniozus legneri (assembly GCA_003055095.1). Lineage (NCBI taxonomy): Eukaryota > Metazoa > Arthropoda > Insecta > Hymenoptera > Bethylidae > Goniozus > Goniozus legneri. The sequence goes on from NCVS01000615.1 coordinate 156,530, forward strand.
AATTAGATTAGACTCGGAAAAAAATTCTTAATTACGACTTTTCCTCATTTCTCTATTTTTTTCTTTAAAAAATTTTTCCTCGACAGCCGTTCGACTCGAATAATCCTGAATCGCTTCGTTTTCCCGCTCGAGAAATGGAATTTGGTGTATCCCGCGTTCGCTGATTGCCACGAGGGGAAAAATATCCGGGCTCTATTCTCGCTCGCGGGCTAAAAAATTGTATCGCGCGTGGGGAGGCGGCGCGCATTCGATGCATCCGAGAAAAATAGCGTCTCGTAAGGAAAATTGCGAACTCGAGGCGCGCGCCTCCGTAAAAATCGCCTTAGCCGGTACTTCGTATCTCGATTTATTATTTTATTCATACGAACGCTTTTCCGCGAGTATTACGAGGGAAGAAAATCCAAAAAAAAAGAGAGACAGAAAAGAAATTACGGATTCGAAAGAAATTGCCAATTTCCCACTCTTCTGCTTTTCGCGTGGCCGGCGATGAAAATTTAATGGCGTCCGCTTTGATGTGCTACGAGCACCGCCTGTACCGACTTTTCAATTCTTTATACGCTAATGAAACAAGTACGCAGGAAAATGCAAATTATTGAATGCTAAAAAAAAAGAAATTAAAAAAATAGTCGAGAAATAATTCAAATTGCTCGCCAGACATGAAAGTTGTTTATGACTTACAATAGTCGGTACAAAAATTTTGAGATTTTGTCATATCAAAAAATACACACCCGTGGCACCAAAAGTGATTCATGAATAGCTTATCAGTAGTTACATACAAATAAGCATTTTTTGTTACAGTATGATTTGGAAATATTTGTATTGACTATTTTGACTCACAAATATCCTTAAAGATAAAGGACTAATCTAATTCTAATATTCAAAAGGCAATGTCCATGTTGTTAAAAAAATCAAACTAATATGTAAGACTACTGGTTTAATTTGTTATGATTAATTTTAATATTAACACAGTTGTTAAATTAGGAAATATAAAATTATAAAAAAATTTGTCTCTTTGTGCAGACATCATGCTGAACTTCCGAACCACTTACGTAAACAGAAAAGGCGAGGTGGTCAGCAACAGCAAGAGCATAGCCGTGAACTACGTAAAAAGCTGGTTCTTCGTCGACCTGGTCGCTGCTTTGCCGTTCGACTTCCTCTACGCCTCGGATGTTTACAGCGGCGACGTAAGAGACTAAATAATTATCAAAGGAACTATAAACCGTCCACTCGACTTTCGCGTCTTCCCTCTCGGCACTCTTCCTCTCATCGACCAGTCCACTCTCACCGACGAGTTCGGAAGCGAGCACGAGAGATTCATAATACAATGTGCCCGTTTGAATGGATCAATCACCCATTCGCCACAAAGCCGGTAATTACAAACTATTGTCGACGGGGCGCATCGCGACGAAATCTAGAACGCGCCTCACAATGACCGATGGGAGCGATAAGGACGAAAAGAGAAGAAAAAAAGGGAGTACAATACTCGACGAATTCTCCAGCGTGGAACATATCTCGTCTGCACGCTCATTAATAATTCATACAGCGATTTTCTACCCATCCCCCTTCCTCCTCCTCCTCCACCTACCTCTCGTGGGTACACGGGAATCGAGTAAAAGCGCAATTTGCAAACGACCCCTTCGTTCCTCTCGCACTCGGGAGGAGATTTAATTTCGGAGCACACCGTACGATCGAAGATTCGAAGGTCGCCCGGTAGACCCGCTCGCTCGCTTTTACGCGTCGTGTGCGCGAATTTCCGCTGACTCGACGGATTCTCGTTGGTCTCGTCAGCCCGACGACTCACCCGGATGCATTCGGTAATACGATTGTATGAAAAAGGTTGTTCTCAGCAGGAGGCCGGCCATGGTAACATTCACCTGGTGAAGCTGACGAGGTTGCTGAGGCTCGCTCGGTTGCTGCAGAAGATGGACAGGTATTCCCAGTACAGCGCCGTCATACTGACGATGCTGATGCTGTTCTTCATACTGGTCGCTCATTGGCTGGCTTGCGTTTGGTACGTCATCGCCGAGAAAGAGCGTGGCAGAAACGACAGGGAGTGGGATCTCGGTATGTATAAACGGAATGCGTTATATTTTCAGAGATATGACTTTCTTTTTGAGTATTTCGTCAATATTTCGAGCACTATTGTGTATTTATTGAGATGGATCGGATGGAAAATTAAGCCATTCCTATTACGAGCATTCTTCGCGTACAGAATCTCGATAGTACTTTTTTGATTTGGGATAATTTTTAGTTTTTCGTTCATCCGTTGACATTTGTCGTGCTTCGAGCCGAGAAGTCCCGGTAATGCCTGGGGAAATCTCTCCGGTCGTAAAAGACGAACTCGGTTGTCCAATTATAACGCGATTTCGTCACGATCCGTCGGGAATATCGGCCAGTTGTACGGGTGTGCTATAATAGCTTGTTCATTGAGACGCAATCTGCACTTGACCTTCGACCGTGAAGGACGCCTCTTGATCGCGATCGCGTGATAGAAGCATGCTAAACCGGACGCGATGGCGAATCAACTTAATTGAACACCAACGCGTCGCTATGTATGAGTTTCGATTCATCGATGAGAATTTCGCTCTGGCCCTTTTCACTTGTCCGTCTCGTGTCGAAAAATACATTTCTATATAGATCCTAAGAGATCTCGGTTTAATTACGCTCCCGTTCAAGGGACTGTCCTAATTTTAAACATTGGGTCAATATCGAACGAAAAATATAAGATTATATACGTATTTCGTGAATAAAAAACAGAATACATACTCTGTACACTATTATATATTTAGGTTCTACTCTGTTAAATAATAAAAACATTGTATCAAAACAATTTTGAGCTCTACTGAAGCTTAAAGCAATATTAAAGAATTGGATTAGAAATGAAAAAGAACAATTAGAAAATGAAGTATCGATAAGGCGAGGAGTAAATCAAAGTTTTGTTCCTGTAAAAAATATCAGTTTTTGAGTAAAAAATACGTTCTTCTTGAAAGAAATTTACGCAAATGGGCGACGTATTTATTTTGGCGTATCCACCGGAATTAGAGTGCTTTTTGCCCTCGAAAAAAAAGTCTCCCTCGGTCGCTCTCTTCCTTCTCGCGATGGTTCTCCGAAGTGTAGGAAAAAGCCAAGGACGCGAATAGAAAGGATTCGCCTGTTGCTCGTGGGGTCGTTGCGAAAACCTTGTTCGGTATATCTGTATATATCGGCGTATATAGCCAACGTATGCGGTTAGACAGCCTGGGTCGGCCTCGCGGGTGTCATTCCGTACGAGTTTCCATCACCGCGACTCTCCCTCACCCTCAAGATCCGAGGACGTGTATATATTCGAAGAAACTCGACAAAGTTAAGATTATATGCCTCACCATCAAACTTTCCTTTTAGCCATCTCTCGCCAATTCCGCTTATCGGCCAATCTGGCTATAAGACAGAATTATCGAAATCTGCTCGGTGATTCGCTCTCGGATCCTCGAGAGTAATGGGATCCATCGCATATGTATAAATCCTTGTTTAGATTTGAATATCGCGTCACAAGTTAGACAATCGATCGTGAGGATTTAAATAATAGCCCCGGTGCATACCAATTTATATCAAAAGTCTTCCGGAACGATTTGTCGGTTCCGGCGAACTCTGCTACCGATCGGAAATTCATTCGGCATTCGATAAATAAATTTAGAATCGATATCAGGGCGATGAGGCTCGTAAAATCGGCGAAGATCGATCGGACAATTACGAGATCCCGCGAGGCGATGATTACATTAAACGGATAATTCCGTCTGATTGCTTAGATTATTGCACCTACGGGAAATCGCTGAAGGCCCTTGCCAGTTTCCTGTGTACCTTTGAAGGCTTCGTCGCGAATATCTCTTGCGAGAGCGTTTCACAGACGCGTCGTTGTTCCACGTTTATCCGTCTAATTATCCCACTGTGTGTAAAGCCGAGATCTCGAAAATCGCGGAATTACAGTGCGGTAATGGTCTCGCTCGAGTTTGAAAAATTGGCCCTGTCGAGTGACAAAAGGCCACTCAAGTCAAATCGTTATCTCCTCTGCAGGATTGAAATATACGGGAAAAGTTTCGTAGTTACTCAAAGGAAACGAATCGAATATGTCCTTGTAGCGAGAAGAATGTAGGGTGAGTTTCTTGAAACCGATAGAAGTTTGATGGTTGTTAGCCAACTTCGATATTGAATATAACGACGCGTATTCCGCCAACTCGATTAGCTTAAAACAAATTAATCCTCGTAGTTGTTCCTACAGATATGAACCTACGAATACGTAATACTAGAACACGAAGCTCGGTTCGCTAAATGTACCGTTTAACTGTTGAGCAATCGATAATTCAAATTTCCGATTAGTAAAAAAATCAGATATAATAAAATAAATGATATTAAAATACTAGTGTTGAAATTACAATAGTGCTTGAATTTAGGGTAAATATAAGGACCTTCATAGTCTACTGTCGTATAAATATATGTGGTTGTTCCCAACTTGGCAATTTCAGAACAGGAAATAAAATTTCACTCACTCTCTCTATTTTCGGTTGATTTTCAAGGTTGGATCCACGCGCTAGCGGAAAGACTGAAAATTCCGGTGCAAAACGTCACACACACCGAAAGTTACATCACGGCACTCTATTTCACGTGCAGCAGTCTGACCTCGGTGGGCTTTGGGAACGTCTCGGCTAACACGTTCTCCGAAAAGTTCTTCTCCATTTGCACGATGTTGATAGGCGGTAAGTTTTCCCGAGGTTAAAGACGCGGTGCAAAAAATTCGTCGCTATAGCTACTCGAGCTTTTCAGCCCTGATGCACGCGGTGGTGTTCGGTAACGTGACGGCCATAATCCAGAGAATGTACTCGAGGAGGTCGCTCTACCAGACAAAATTACGAGACCTGAAGGACTTCCTCGTGTTGCATCAGATACCCGACGAGCTGAAGCAGCGCATGCAGGACTACTTCCAAACCATGTGGTCCCTAAATCACGGTATCGATATACACGACGTAAGACGCAAATCGATAATCTACTAAAACCGACCCGACATTCGGCGAAATCATTTTGAATCATTTCGTTGAATTATAGACGCTCAAACAGTTTCCCGAGGAGCTCAGGGGAGACGTTTCCATGCACTTACACCGCGAAATCCTAAGCTTGCCGATATTCGAGACGGCTTCGCAGGGATGTCTCAAGCTACTCTCGTTGCATATTAGGAACAACTTCTGTGCTCCCGGGGAATTTCTCATCCATAAAGGCGACGCGCTCTCTTACATCTATTACCTCTGCAATGGCTCTATGGAGGTTGTGCAGAATAGTATGGTGGTGGCAATTTTGGGTAAGCTATTTTGCTTTCACGCGAGATTCCTTAGCGTATCTTTGCTAACTCGAATTAAATCTCTGACTCGACTTCAAAGGCAAAGGCGATCTGGTAGGCTGCGACGTGAGCGTTCATCTTCAGCATGGTAACAACGGCGGCGGTAACGTATCGGCCAATACTGGCGTTTCGGACATCATAGTCAAATCCAGTTGCGACGTGAAGGCCCTCACGTATTGCGACCTCAAATGCATCCACATGCCGGGTCTGGTCGACGTTTTGCGTCTCTATCCGGAATATCAGCAGCAATTCGCCAATGACATACAGCACGACCTCACGTATAACTTGCGAGAGGGCTACGAAGCCGAGGTGAGCAGTTTATATTTTATCATTATAGTCATGATTCATCTCCTCTACTCGACTAGTAACTTCACCAATAGATGGGCAAACTCTGAATTATGAATAGCGATGCTCACGTGAGCCAATCTCTCGTTTTGACAAGAGTGAGTCGTGAGTTTCGTTAATTACGAACAACCTGTAGTATCGAATATTTTTACACTTATATTTCCGAAGACGTCTTTTTTTAAAACGCAAATGAGATTTCTCGTAACTGGGGCTAAATCAAAATTTGCCCGTTTACTGGGCACTTTGCCCTATTTCGAGAATATTTCTTGATTTCTTTTTTCACAATTGTCACTTTTTCCTGCTATTTTATCGACTCCCTTCGAGAGTGGAACGTCGCGATGTTACGTTTATCGACTAAAACGAAAGTGGATGGCATGCGATCCCGGGAGTAAGGTTCACTTTCTTTTTTCTTCAATACCAGCAGGAGTCGGACATGAACGGGGTGTCGTCGTTGCCGCCTCTCCCATCCATCAGCGAGGACGACGAGAATATACCGGAGGACGGGGAAACGTCGCCCCTGTCACCGCCGAATAAATCTCCCCTTCACTCGGGCTCGAGTCCCCGGCACGCTAAATTCAGGTAAGTAACATCCATCGCGATTACTTTTATCGCTTGGGGGGGAGGAGCTATTCGAGTGGGTTTCTTCAACACCAGGGACGATTACAGGGATAACAGAAGACCGGGAAGAGGTCAACTGGCCAAGGGTAGAGCCGCGCAGATGATAGCCCAGGAATCCGCAGAGGACCATATTAGAGGCTCCGTCGAGAGACTGGACAATCAGGTTCTTACGTTGCATCAAGATGTCGCTACTCTCAGCTACGAGGTGAGAAGAGCTTCTTCGAGTTTCAAATCTTCTGTTTCTTTCTACTGTTTATTTTGGGATTTTTTTTTTTTTTTTGTTAAAAGTTCTCGATTTCTGCAGAATAACTGCGCCTGGACAACGTATTATCGATTCGATCGATTTATTCGTAGTTATGATCCAACGATGAAAATTGCAGGTTCGAAACGCCATCCAGGCGTTGCAGATGCTGGCGAGTTCGCCGCAGAGCAATCCAAATTTGCCGACCCCGGCGAGTCGTAGTAGCTGCGTGCTGGCGCGCAGTTCGTCTCATCCGCCGGACGCGGTCTGCTGGAATCCACCGGCCCGGATGGCCGACTCGACGACTCAGACCGACTGGCCGGTCGATCTCTACGAGAACTGGGTGCGAGCGAATCCGCATCGCGTGCTCATACTCCTGGGAATCGATCCGGAATCGGTGCTGAGGCCCACGCCGTCCTCGCCGACCCCGTCCTCGTCTTCCCCGCCGCCTCCGCCCTACGAGCCGCTCTCGCCTATGGCTCACCATCGTTCACCCCCGAATACGATGAGCAATCAATCTCACGGTAATACGACACGACGTTGTAAAGTTGTCAATTTGACACGTTTCGCACGAATTTTTCATTTTTCATATTTTTGATGTACGAGGCGGTTGAATTGCCTTATTTCGAGAAACAACGCTAATAATAGATATTGATGTATGCAAACAAGCGTCATAACAATTTCAAAAAGTTACGGTACCACTCGGAATTATTTTGACAAATATGATTTTCAAATTGGATAAAAATAAACGAAGCACTGTACCTAACATGAAAGTATTTTGAGTATAATTGTTGGGCTTATATCTTATTTTTGGTATGAATATTCAGTATTGAATTATTTTTGTTAAGGGCACGAAAGTTACGTCTTCAGCAATAACCGGGACGAACGCCACGGTCATCGCATGTACAGAGCGCCGAATTCGCCGTGGGATCCGGAGAATAAGCTGTCGCATCGTTTCAGCGCCGGCGACGCGGACAACGCGGCCGTTTATCAAGCGTTCAACGCCCTTCATCGACTGCCCGAATCTCGCTCCCTAAAATTCGATCCGTTCGACAGCTGAGTGAGCCCCGACGACCGAGCCCGACCCTCTAGCTCCGCGTTCTCCACTACGGCGGACAAAAGTGAGATAATCGATATAGAAGATGAACATTGAAAAAATCGGCACGTAAAAATAAAAGAACGAAGAATTTATTTTTATTCTCGTACCGATCGGTGTGAGTGTTATAGGTACTTAATAAATTGACGCGCGATGACGTAATCGCGATTCTAGTTCGTAAGGATCGGTGAAACGATGCAGAGCGAAGAAGAGACTATGGCAATAAGAAAAATAGTAGAATATTATAAAAAAGAAATTTTATCGTTTTTAAGAGAGAATATTTATTCGAGAAACGCGAGCGGTTTATTTTTCGCGAGAAACCCCCCGTTATATAGGTCGTACGCGAAGAAAACATATCAATGAGATGCGCGGAATCCATATCCTCTCTCTCGTGTATCGTAATTCGGAACAAGATCTCGCAAAATTGCGAGGATACTCGTCGATTGTGGCGCTCCTCGTTCGGGTACAAGATATTTTTCTCCAATGGAGCTTCCTTCTACCCGCCGCGGGTAGAGAAGAACATGAATAAATTACAAATTCTAGAGTCGCTACCTCTGTGGAACAAACATCCAGAGGCGGAGGATTCGTAACTTCGTATTCGAGGCTTGTTATCCGAGTCGTGAAAGACCTCTGGATGTCTCTACCGCGCAAGTTTCCGTGTCGAGAATTTAACCCTCGAAAGGTATCATCGGTGAAAAATCACCTCGTGTCAATTGTTTTTCCAATACTATTAAGAACCAAATTACCGGTAACGCTAAGTTTCCTTGTAATCATTTATCTCGTGTGTTCCATTTTTCTTTTGTTTTTATTGGTAAAAGGTACCAAAAATATTATTTGTATAACTGTAAAGAATAAATTTTATAATTTTCATGAAATATACATGAGTATGTAATTCTAGTAATATATCTGATCTTATTTTATATTTTTATAAAATTCATAAAATAAAATTCATTTACTCGGTTGAAATTACACCAATGATACCGTTAACGTGATTTTTTTAGATGGTCCCTTTCAAGGGTTAAGGGTTAAGAAGAACCCTTACTCAAATCATTCCATATATGTTGTTACTACTGTGATGGATTTTAATTGTTAAATAGCAAAATGTAAAAGAAAAATTCTACGAACGTTGACGGTACAACATCGCAATTGTTGTTTTATTTGTATGGATAACTCTAACTGGCCTCTTTGGACGTTCGATCTTGGCTCTACACCTCGAAGATTCGTATTATTTTCATCGCGAAAAAATTGTAACGCGCGAATACACTCGAACGCTGTGTTTGGTGAGATAAATAATTTGGCATGTAGCAATAAAAAGTGCACAACACATTTTCATGTATGCCAGCAACGTCCAATCTGTAGATGGTAGAAAATGTCAGGTAGTCAGAGGAGAAAACAATACATATACAGCACGGAATTGCGAAGCAACGCAAATTCCGACTAGGTACCTCGATATCACGAAATGCGAATTATGCGTGGCAAATTTTCAAAAGAGTAGCAAGATACTTTTTATATGAAGAAATCGAATAATTTTTGTGAAATTTTAAAATCTCTCTTTAACTTGTCAGAAAAGATATTGACTCAATTTTTGATATTCGGTTAAAATGGTAAAGAAAGATCGAAATACTTTCATCCCCTTTCAATTAGGTAAGTTTTGCTACCTTTTTACAAATTTGCCCGGTATACGAAAATATTGGAAGTTATACGAGAATGTATAATGTATGAAATATCTTATCTTAAGTACTCTATAAACTATTTTGATGTAAATAGTGAGGCGATATTGGAAATTTGTGATAAAGGCACGGCTTTGGCCATGCACGATTAAATTTGTTCACCTTTTTTCATCGTAACTTGTGAAAATTCAATGCAGCGAGATACGCATTAATACGAGCAATACGTCGATAAAATGATAATATCGCGCTTACCGAGCGCAATGTGTTTTTAAAGCAATTGTTATTAAAGATAGAAAAAAAGAATACTTTAATCATATTTCTTTCGAAATAAAAGACAATCTGATAAAATAAAATGAAAAATAAATTTAATGAATTTAACGATATAACGACATTCGACAGACTACGTAATAAGCTTCGAGACCAATGCAAGTACAATATCATACATTATCGCGATGGTTTATTCGTAAATAAGATTGTATCTTTTTCATCGCTATTGCCACGTCTTCACAAGTCACGGTGAGAGCGGCTATTTTATAAATATTTCATATATTTTGTTATACTATTTCTAATGCTCTTCACATTATAATTCAAAGCTAAACTATATGACATTATGGTAATTACTAACATCACGTCTTCTACTACTTTTTACACTGTTCACAAAGCTCTAAAATGAAGAAAAATCAAATAGATATCTAAAATGTGAAATAACGTCAATAAGCACAAATTAAAATGAATTGAATTTCTCCTCATCTTCTTATAAAAAGTGAAAAAAAAATTGTAAAAATTCCCCCTCGAAAAAAAAAAACGATTCAAATGAGTTTGATGTTAACTGACTTCGACGATATTTTAGGAATAACAAAGTGAAATATCAATGATGTTAAAATCGTAAAACAATAATCTGGAACTCGTCAATGTATGTGTATATATTAATGTACCTATTTAAATAACGGAAAAGAAAACATGTGCAAAGATTGATCTATATAAGATTCTACTTTAGCGTTAAGATTGAAAAATCATGAAAATTTTAGCTAACTCAATTACATTTTTTATCGTAAAAACTTTTTATCCGAACTAGTTATAAAATATTTAAAATTGACGGCCTTAAAAATAAAGAATTATTTTTTTCACGTCTCTTGGAAAATTCTCATATCGAAGAAAGAAGTTTAAAGAGGGCGAACGATTTCTACCATATCGATACATATGAACTTTTTGAAATTTACAGATGCAAGTAAATTGATATTTGCATTATCGATGAAACATAAAAGTATAACACTTCTATAGTGCTCCCAACTACATTGCTGCTCCATTTTTTAAATATGATAGCCCATATTCAATTAGTCGCAAATAATACAATTACCGTTACATTTATTTTAATAGAACATATCTACATTTTAATTATTTGGTTCAATCATACAATGGAAATCTTTAAGAGTAGGAATCGATCGCAAAATTCTTCAAAAAATACTGATACTGTACAAAATATGAAAGAGGAAAGATATATTATATATATGCATATATATAATTGTAGAGATATCAAAGTACATAAACGGAGATAAGAAAATATATATATATATGAGAAATGTGTGATTACGGTATTTTGAAGTATGTGGATCTCGAAAGAAACAGAAACAAGAATCTTTTTTTGTAACATGCACTTCTCCTTACTTAAACAATATCAGCTAAATACAATACTTTATCCCTCCTTCATCATATTATCATATCACCTACGAATTATAATCAAGTTCTTCAACTGCTGAAACGCAATTATTAAACAAATACAACCTAATATTATCATGATAATTATAGGTCAGTTTATTCTCAAAAATTCTCAAGAACATTTGTAAATAATAACGTTATCGAATGTGTATCATAAAATAGTGTCTGACTCTCGTCCTCTTATTCCATAGGTGCATTATAAATAGTTGATTAATAAAGGTTCAAAAGTGAAATACTAATAATGAATTAAACATTTTGTAATAGTTTTTTTCATTTCTCATGAATTAAAAGTTCTAAATACATCTTTTTTGAGATCTGTTAAAAAAGTAGCGCCTTCGAAATTCCTTTCTGGTCGGCCTAATATCAAGAAATTCCTGCAGGTGGCAGTAACGTTTTGGTGTTATCTTAGGAGGATAAATGTTGGCCGCTAGTTTACCGGTATATAGTATTATTCGCTGCTGATAAGTATAGAGTCAATCCTTAATTCCTTTATACAAATGAGATTGTTTGATAAAAATGTACAAATCTAACCTCTTGATTTAACCATAGAGCTAATGGTTGATAAAACGATAACTATAATGATTTAACAAAATTTGTTAGAACTATTAGCACACTATGTGATATTAGAATATTGTGATTATGTATTGATAATTTTATGGTATTAAATATCAATACATACAACATTAGAATGTATAGAAATATTTAACGTGTCATTTAACATTTAAAATGCCTGCAAGTAATTCGAAAATTTTAAAAACTGTGAGTGAAACATTAAGTAGATATGGAATTCTCAAGAATGCATCGTCTGCATTAAATTTAGCTTCTGTGAAAGCACAAGAAATTGCATCAGAAAAATATAAATATATCACAAAGGTAAATAAATTAAATGGAAATCTCTTCTTGCGAAAATAAGATACTTAATATATATTATCTATAAAAATTATATTTGCAGAGAATTAACGATACTTTAATAATACAAGATGTACAAAAATCAAACTTGCCATCTATGGACCGAAAACCAATGCCTAGTTCTATCATCAACGTTTGGCAATGGTATCAAGAATTAACAGGATTAGATTCAGTGGAAATGGCTAGGCAAAGAGTGGTAATTGTCCAAGACAAATTGTTCAAATGTCAAGATAGTAAGAGAATGTTAAACCAAGAAGCGACTGCATTGTCAACTAAGTTAAAAGATGTTTATGGCGAATTACTTCAAACTCCAAGAGACGACCGTAAATATGTTCCGCTCACTATGTTAGAAAACCAAATCCACCAAGAAAACAAAAAGGTGAGGGAACAGTTGAACTTGTTAGAATCCGAAGAAAAAGATCATTTCATAGAATTAACTACAGCTATTAAGGAATATCACGATACGCAAACAATGAATGCAATGAAATATAAATACTTATCTATTGTTGCTTCGGCTGTGTTAACAATTTTATCTTTAATCGGTTCAATGATCTACAGTAATCGAAGAATAACAAAAATGAGAAATGCTATTCTTCAGGCGCAAGAAAGAAACGAGCGGATATTAAATGAAGAATTTTCAAAAATAAATAGTAAACTGAGTAAAGCTATTAACAAAACGAGTGAACCTATTGTATATTATAAAAACAAAACAGATTCTTTCGATATCGACAAAAAAGTTGCATTTTGGACGATTGCAGGTTTTATTGCTTATTTTTTCTTATTTGGGAGGAGTTGAAATTTGCTTGATACATATGAACTTTACAATAGAACTTATTTTTCAGGAATACTTAATACCGTTGTAGGTTTTATTTTTGTACATTTTACGGTAATAAAACTGTTATACCGATGGGATTTAAATTTACCATATTCTTGCATAAAAAATACAAGTTAAATTATTTATTTTATAATTTTGGCAATTTCAGTGCTAAATTTACCCAAAACCATACGTTTTTTCCATGCACTTTAAACGTTCGCAACGAGAAAAAGAAACAAGCCCTCATTTCGACTCGCTAAAAGTTTCAACGTGCAATCTGTGAATTCTATGTACCCGTATCGGACAACTTCCCCTTCCACGAGTTGTCTGTTGTCTCGAATTCATACTAAATTTTATATGAAACATGTACCTGTGACTCCAAGTGGGTCGCTTAGGCCGAATCTAAGAACTCAAAAAGTTTTATTCCCGTTTTTATTTTCATGTCATTGAAGAGTTCCTTTTTCCGTTTAACGTAAAACATTCGTCAGTGAGTGAAAATAGCGAGAGAGCGAACGAAACAACAGAGAGAGATATATTTATTTATTTTGCTCTCAGTGAGAATTTATTTTTTTCTTCTTTTTATCATGGACGGATTGCGGACGATAGCAACATTATGCGGACACTAACATTACAATGCAATACGAAGGTAGACTACGCCCCGGGTGAAAAGTAGTTTCAAAGCCATTCAGAGTGCATGCAGGGGGGTGGTGGGGGAGCGACGCTGACAATGAGTCGCGCTACTGGCAGAGACGAAAAAAAAAGACGCACAGAGTCGCATAAGAAGCGAGCGAGGGCATAAAAGAGAGATATAGAAAAACGCTACGTCGAGCGGAAAATTCAATGCCAAGGTTCTCGCTTTTCCGGCGAAATCGATATTCGATATCGCTGTATCCGAGCTCCGATTATGGCCTCGGCGAATTTAATCGCTCGGCTTTCTATGGCGAGTCGGGGAAAGTTTTTATTTTTGAGTTCGCCTATGTTCGCTGTATAAATCGGATCAAGAACTTACGCGGTGTAAGTCAAAACGTGACCCGAGCTGATACTTAGCTCGTGCGGTACAAATGACATTCTTTCCTTCCCCCGTTCGAGCGACAAGATTTCGCACGCGCCAGTCTCACGTCTCGTACACTCCGCACCCTCGTAAGATGAGAGAGCTTTTTTCCGCTCTACGCTTTCTTTACCGCATCCCAAGTTTATATACCTATATTTACGTCATTCTTGGGCTTGATGCCCTTTTTCTCCTTCGGAGGGATCACGAGATTATAGACAAGCTTCTTGTCAATAGGATTCCGAATCGAAACATCAAGCCCTATTTGAGTCAAAAATGGTATTATAAATTCTTTATCTTTTATTAGTATTGGTTTTAATTTTAATCAGTGTAATCCTGACGAAGTTGATAACATTCGCGATTTGACGTTTTATGAAAATTTCTCTTCGAGAATTTGTTCGTTACACAAAATGGGAATAATGTTTAGAAATTAGTTCATCGTCGAGCAGAATTGGCTTAGCGTACTTGCACGCTAGGGATATCCGTTCGCAGTAGTAACGGAACGAACCGGACGGACGTGGCTCCGTTCTCGGCGAACGCATCGAGCATCTCACCACGAGCGAAATATCGGTTAACTCGTGCAATACGAATTCGCAGGCAATACGAGGTCGTTCGGCAATGGCTTCGCTTAATCCTATCAGAGCTGACATTCTTGCATTGCGTGAAAGGCAAATGTCGGTTTCGGTGTACAAGCTCGCGAAAATTTTGAACCGAACAACAGAAAATGGAAATGTTTGTTTCGCGATTTCCCTTCGTTTCTGTTTCAACGCGAAAATTGAAGGAACGCGAAAAGGAAAATAATTCACGTCATCTTTTCTATCGACGAATGTTTTATTCATACGTAGAACCTAACGAATACGCGACGCATGCTACGCTTATTATTCGGTACTCTAATTAGCGTAACGCTATCTTTTTTCTCAGTATGAATTAAGGGAGCCAGCAGCGGTATTAATTTACCTTATTCAGCCAGCTTTGGCCTTCGCGGCACGCCTTATCCAACTCCCGGAGTCCGATTCGTAATTCCATTCGCGCCTTCGTTTTCATTTTTCTTATCTCAAATAACGGCGCCCCCCGCTGCTTCTGATTCGGACGAACGTAAAGACCCCCTGCGTAATTTGAGAAGGGGTTGCCGCTGTATACCAAGTGCATTAGAGAGAAAACCGAGTTTTAATCCCGAATTAGATATCATCTCTCATACATATTTCGTCCTGATTTTAAAAATATTATTTCCGACGCTCAAATTCATCACTTTGGAGTCGGAAGAGAATTAATTAGCATTGAGAGGGAAGATCGAAATTGAAAGTAGTATTAGTTTTAATCATGATAACCAATATTGAACTCTCAGCGACACGTGAGTATACTGCTATAGTTAGTCGGACTATCAATTTATCTGAGTGTTGAAGGGTGCCCATCGATTTGTAGAGCTGCCATATGCAATCTTTTCTTGAATAACTCTCAAATTGAATAAAATTCTGAACGAGCAGGGAAAAAAATGAAAAATCGTTTCAGTCTCTAAGAAAAAAAAAGACGGCAAAGAGTTAGCGACACGAAGAGAATCGATCGCGAGAAAGGCTCTTAAAAGGAGCGCACTTCGAAGAACGTTAATCCCGTCTAATGCGGGCGTGCGCGCTCGCGCAGTTGCACATTATGTATCCGTGCACTATATAGGTATAGATATAGATCGGGCTGCGCGAGGGCTGTTGCTAACCCACTTTCGGTGTGCGCGCGCGGAGTGCGATGATGTGCAGGAGAGGAAGGGAGCGCGCGCGCGAGAGGGCGTCTCGAGACGAGCGCACGATAACACTGGCCCTAGCGCGCTCTGAAATATTCACATACGCGCTAAAAAATGAGAGAAAAAAATATACGTGAACATATTTCAGAGCAACGTATGATGTTTTCCCTCTTTACGTTCGCTAATCCCTGGAGGTCTTTCGGTAGAATTGAAACAGCGCGGGGTCCATTCGCGTCTTGCGAAAATTAAAAATCGCTCGATTCGCGAGGACAGGAGTCGTGATTCGACTATCGTCGAGCGTTAGCCACGACGGTGCCGCTGGGAAGCATCGACCGCACTTCCGCGAGCAGCTGATGCCTGAAAACGGGCGTCACATCGTCTAGACGGCACCGTCTTCTCGTCTCTCCCCTCCACTCTCCTCGTCTGACTACCCTCGCGACGCTCTCGCCGCCCACAGTCGCGCGAACGATGACGGAAATAATCCCCCTCGGAGGCAAATATTCACAACTACCGGTTGGCTTGTTTTTGTTACGGACATTTGGTAAATTTTTGGCCCGCAGACTTTAAAAATCAATATCTCACGTGATTTGCCAAAATGCCAAATTGTCATGATAGTTTGAACGATAGTTCAAAATATTATTATGATTGAATATCTAGTTGCGAATATAAACTCGTTTCTTTATTGGTACTCTTGTATCGAGAGTGTTTCTAGCGACCCCAGCGAGTAATTGGCGGTCGACCGTAATTAGATCGTATGTACGATCCGGTCCGGTAAGGTGATTAGAAATCTCCGATTGGCTTCCGGTGTTTGCGTGTTCGCGTATCGTTTAATAGGGAAAGGGCGGAAGATTCCCAATAACGCGCAGCGCGTTCGGAAACCAACGCTGGGCGAGGTAGCTGCGAGACTCTAATTAAATTAGGAAGCACTCTAATTATTTTTCTCCGTCGCTAATGATAAATTCTTTCAAAAAAACACAACTTTTCGATGAAGTCCTATACAACCCAGAATATTGCTTCTATAGTGTTGTATTTTCTAGTTCATTTGAAAAATATAATTATCGAAATACTTTTGAGCATGATATGTAGCAACATTCTGTGCTGGATGAGAATAGTTTTCATTTGAATTGAAAAAAAAATCTATTATTCTACTTCGAAGTAGAGAAATGTTCCGTTAGAGAAAGATTGCGACATAAAGTACGTATGCACGCGATCGGTGCATTCTACTTATTCGATGCAGAGGAGGGCTTTGTTGGCGACGAGAGAAAAGCTCCTTATGTCGGTGAAAGCGTAGGTAAATCAGGCGCGGATACGCGGAACTCTTTGATGGGAAGTCATCGATTTCGCAAATAACTATCGTAAACGATAATGACAGAACCGAGGGCTGTTATCCCGCAAGCGCTCCATCCCCATCTCGTGCATCGGTGACGCCATCACGATGGAATATCGAGAGGCCTGGTGCCGAGTGGGGTACTGTTTATCGGATTTCTGTACACCCGTAGAAAGCCAACGAGATACGGCCCGATTTTGTTATTACCCAACGCGGATATTTTCGTTATTACGTTCGAGATATATCGCGGTGAGCACAATAGGGTCAATTAACGCACGAACCTGGATGACCAAATTCCGCGGATTATGCAAATTCGATCGGAAACCGCCGAATGCCGAATCCATCGATCGCGTAATCTCGCTAAACGCCCCGGGATTTCCATTTCCCAGGATTTCTTCGATTTTCGAAAATTTCAATTGCCGAAGGGAAAATTCATGAAAAAAAAAAGAGATAAACTGAGAGCTGTCATGTCGATCAATTACGTCGTCAAAAGTCGAGGAGAAGCGATTTCAGGGGTGATTCGTCGAACGGAAAGTCAACCCCTTTTCAAGTGACGTGACGTCGCGTTAAAATCGTGGAAAAAACGAGAAGAGCTACCATAGTTGGAAAATAGTTTTTGCTTTACGCCACTGGCGAAATATTGATCGGGGGGAGGGCACCCGAAGATAGAGAAAAAGGGGGAGAGAGAGAGAGAAAAGGGAGCAGGAAAGGCCCTATTACACTTGGGGCGAGCCAACCCTTGCGAAGGGTCTCGCTCGCTCGCATTATGTTACACTACTAGTCTCCTCCGGCGACGTCACACCATGATGTTGATTTCTCCTTTTCTGCTTATACTTCTCGTCGTACTCGAGGTGTCATCCGCATTGTAGGCACTTGGAATATTTTTTTCCCCCGTAAACTAAAACCTCGATAAAATATTTAAAAAATATCCTATATCCCCTATGTTTTTATATCTTCAAATAAATATTAAACGGATTCAATAAAATTTTTATTTCGAGTGTATTTATGACCTTACAGGGGTGTAAATTGAAGGCGACCCGACCCTGAAGAGCTTATTTTGATGTAGGTAATGTTAGCCCAGCCTTTTTTGAATTTTTAAAAAATCAAAATTGTGCTGAATTGTGCTCGGTTTGTGCTACATT